>JAVSBV010099516.1:0-22609 GCA_033117975.1 Parotocinclus spilosoma | reverse complement strand
TGTGTGTGTGTGTGTGTGTGTGTGTGTGTGTGTGTGTGTGTGTGTGTGTGTGTGTGTGTGTGTGTGTGTATACACTTACCCTCTCTGGCAAGTTCGGCCAACAGTCTAGCTGCATGTAGAGTGAGGCGGCTCTTTCTCCTCAATGCCTGTGCCAAGACTGGCAAAATGCCACTCCTTACCACCTGCTCAGCTAGACCTCTCTCTGAGGAAAATAGCCCACCCTCACATATATGTGCACACACACACACGTTTGCCTCACTATTCTGGTGGCGACTTTTTAAATCGCTATGATTACTGTAGCTAATTACTACACCAATGCTTAACCCTAACCTTAACCTAAGTAAAACAAAGCAAATATTTTTTGACTCATTTGTTTTCTCACAAAAATGCCACAGTTTCTGTAAAAATAAATAAATTTCGAATAAGCAATTGTAAAAACAGAATGTAAATGTCAGGTCTTTCTATCATTGTGAGGCTTTTCATTGATCTAATATTACTGTAGCTATCGAATGCTTCACATAAACCTTAACCTCAGTGACCTAAAGCAAATTATTTAAAGTTTCCTAGAAAAATGCACATATTTGCCTTGGGCAACATGTGCCCAGAAGGTAAAATGTAACTATATAAATTATAGTACTATATAAACTTGCAGATCCCCAAACCCACGAACACACACATACAATAAGCAGGGATTTTCGATACATACTCACTCAATTAGAATTTCTACTCTGACACAAAAACACAAGTTTTGCTGTCATATCAACAATGTACATCAAACCTGCCAAACAATTCATTAAACTAAAGAAACAAGGAACTACAGGCATGTTAGGATCATGTTTACACAGGTGCAGCAGTCCCCAATGCTGGCAGTCATTCTGTGTGAGTGGTAGTCTTAACTGGTGAGTGGTTAAACAGTGCTGTCATTTACTGGCTTAACCCATTAAAAACCATAATCCGCATTTGGGGATCGGGTGCTTTAACTCGCCTACTGATGGGATGGGATGGGATGTAGGCGGACAGAAATAAAGTAAAAATTGTTCAGAAAAAATTGGCAGTTAATAGGTTAAGATGTCGCTAATGCTATGTTACCAAGCAAATCACTGATGTTGTAAACGTGGAAAAAAATAGTGGAAGCTGTTAAAGAAGGAAAGGATCACTATCCACAGTATTCACAATGACTCACAATTATTTTGCTTGTTTGTCTTTAAAACGAATTTGTCAACTAAACACGATTCTTAATGAGTAAGTAATGTAGCATAATATTTATATAAAAGAACAGAAACAGCAGAAAGCACTGAGGCTAGAAAACCTTTCTAATACACAATTAAGCAGTTTTAAATTATAGACTTATAGACTTCAAAATATAATTTATTTATAATGTTAAAAGCTAATATTAATATATGGTTCTGAATCTAGCTAGTCCATAAATCACTAGCACTGGTAAGAAAAAATGTTAATTTGGGATGAAATCATTGCTGCTTTTTTGGCATTATGAAAAAAAAAAAGTGCAACTTTTAAAAAAAGTCACTTAAACCCCTTGTTTTTGATCACTTTCATGAGAATAATGTATTTGATTTTGTAAGATGTTGTAAGTCTTTTCAGTGCTTATTATTTTTTTTATATATTTATTACCAATTTTCCACATTTCCACATTTTCTTTAAGTACTTTTTGGGGCTCTCTCCTTTGAGGCGATGGGTTTTAACAGTTTTTTTTGTGTTTACATCAGATGTGGAAATTTTGGCATTGTTTTAAGCAATTTATCTTGCATGTAAATATAAAACCCAATCCAGTTTGATATAACTAATGATAAACATTTTTATTCACAAGCTTTCCCGTTGCTTCCAAGCTTATGAGGGTAGCAGATGCCCTACAGTTCAGTAATTGTGGACTATTATTGATTAACTCATCTGTTGTGGAAAACACAAGCAGAACTGGAGAACAAAAAAGTGCGTGGTTGTTGAAACACCTTGGGGTTCCACAATACCAAGTGCAAGTAATCGTATATGTTTAGTACTACTGTTCTTCTGATCAATATTAAGGCAGATTGTGGAGACGTTATGACAAAAGTTCTTTGGTACTGTATGTATCACTTTAAAATTATGCTAAAGAATTCAGTCATGTTACTAATGGCAATGTCCTCAGCGGTAATAAAGTGAAATGGGCACTCCTGGGAAAGTGTAGAATAATCATGACCCTTGTAAAGTATCAGCTCATATCTATCCTCTAGGGGACTGGGCTGAGAGACTCGGATGACAGGAGAGAGATTTACATTGCTCAGTAGACATGGTGTCCGAACACAGTGTGGGCATTGGGAACCCATGGGAACCCAGTAGTCTGCTTACAAAATCCATTTACCTCTCAGACATGACAAGCCAGAAAGAGGCATTTATGTAACCTGCTAATTACAGCAACTGTTCGCACAGATCGCTGCATTTCTGATCTGCGGGTATTTACCAAATATACAGTATTTATTGACTAAAAAAAATAAAGCACCCAGAGGGAAATGTCGGATTGCTGCAAACTTGGCATTGCGGTTATGTTGCAGGCAGATATGTAAATGTACACAGGTGTGATCTGATTAGGCCCTGAGTCTTGCTACAAGAAGGTGTAAAAGTGCTTCTCCCACCACCCTTTAAAAAGACTCTCAGGGCCTTTTTAAAGAGAACTTATTAGAGGGACTTTTGGGTAGTGTACCTGCTGGTGGGAGATTGTTGACTGCTAGACATGCCTCTATAAGATATGTGCCCACATGCCAAGGTGGTGATGTGTGGGTTGGACAGAAAAGTTAATGCATGATGTTTTGGACATTTTTTGGAGCTTTTGGTGTCCCTCGTAGCAATACTAGGGGTAACTGACTGTTATGTTCGATGGCTGGCAAAGACATGGCACTAGCACTTAGGGCAGTCTGTCATCAAACTGATCATCCTGCTTCACTCAGTCCAAAGATGTGACCCCTAAATCTGTTAATTGGGCAAAAGTCTTTGCTTGGATTGTTCAGGCATGTCTAGCAGTCAACAATCTCTTAACAAACTCTCAATGTTATGTTGTAAGGCTGTGTCCATTGTTAGTCACTCTTGATAAGGTCAGCTAGTAAATGGCTAAATGTAAACGTATGGCCCTGGCAATGACGCAATCGGTGTTAATGGTCATAACTAATGAGTAAATCATGTACAGGGTGTGCTGTTTCATGTGTAGTGAAGTGGAAGCAGTTTCTCTTCTGACTGATTAGACAGAGGTTAGCCAATCCCTCACAGGTCAGAAGTCAATTATATCATAAGTGACTGACCAAGCCAGAGAGACAGATGAGAAAAGTAAAAGCTATAACAAATCAAACATGAAAGGAGGAGATGAATTAAAATATGGGTCATGAGGAAACATTTGCTGGAAGCACCTCCTTTTGCAAACATTACCTTGGGGAACAAACAAGCAATTTGTTTTAACAAGCAGGACATAGTAGAGAAAGACAAATAAAGCGTACTGGTTTGTGTTATGTGCAACATATGGTATATTATTTTTTATAATGCTAGTGTCAAATTTGTAGGCTCTACTTTGAAATACTGTGTAATATCTTCGTAATATGTTGTGTATAATGACGCATTAAGCGATCTAAAAGCAAGAGATTTGTTTTGGGTTGTGGGAGTTAGGACAATTCTAAAGACCTGTGATTGACAGTGGCCCTAAAAAGTATTAGGACATTTTTTTGTCTAAGAATTGTAAATTATCTCGCTATCTTTAACTTTTTACTTTTGTTCATTTGGTCAAATTAAGCATATTCCGGGGCACCATGATATGTTATTTCTTTTATTACATTTTTTGTTTCTCCATGGCTTATTTTCGACCTGTCTGTATTGCAAACAGCACACTGTGTAGCTTCTACACCGAAAACATAGCTCCCTCATTAGTATTATATAGTGAGAGACCATTTAGTTGAGCAAGTAGGAATTCAAAATCAAGTGGCTGGGCCATGTTTAAAGCTCTATAGGTTACACACACGACTTGAATTCTGAATTAAAGTTGTCTTTTTTCATAATCAAGATTAGATTTATGTTTATGTGTGATGGCTGGCCAGATCTTCACACCAGCATTTGGGGCAGTGTGTCATCAAACCGACCATCCGGCGTCTCTCAGACCAGTAGTGTGCCCCCTCTGAAAGTCTGTCAGTTGGGTAAAATGTATTTAATTGCATCGTAGAGGCATGTCTAGCAGTCAGCGATCTCTCACCAAGAGGTACACTTCCCAAAAGTAGCCTCTGAGAGCATTTTTGTAGAGCAGTGCAGGAAGCATGTTTAATACAGAAAATTAAGATAAAAATAAAAACAATCTAGCAGCATACAGTGTATTTATTTTCTCTCTCTCTCTCTGACTCTCTCTCTCTCTCTCTCTTTCACATCCACCCACCCACACACACACACACACACACACACACACACACACACACACACACACACACACACACACACACACACACACACACACTACATAATAAGAACTGTCCTCTTTCTCTCACAAACATCCACATTAATTGATTAAGAAACGTTTTGTTTTTTGTGACTGTGCAGTGTGTTTCTTGTTGTATTTATGGTATGAGCACCTTTTTCAGAAGTTCTTGTTTCTCTGCTTGTAACAACCCATTCTCCACCAATCCCCGACCCTGAGGAACTGCCTCAGCTTACGTTACTGTACACACACAGCGCTGATATCATGCCGTCCCATTCTCAGACACGTGTTCAACGAATAATGAAAAATGTAAATTCTAAATAAAAAATCCCTGTTTGAATACATCTTCAGTCCGTAGCAGGAATGGTATTGACGTTTTTGTAAACACTTACCCAATGCTTCAACCACTCCTACTTCCTAATAGAGTAGAGTAATGTAGGTCACATCCTGGTGACATCACAGTATTTGTAGAGCACTATAAGAACTTTTTATCACTGAACTATGTGTCTTCAGTCAGCTAGATAAAAATCAATTTACTGTAGTCCAGGCAATGTCTAAATGCTTTTAGACTTTTAATATTTGGCCACAGTGCATCTCAAACTTCCTTCTGAAGTGGATGGAGTAGTCAGGTTTAAATCGTAATTTGGTCCATCTTGGATTAATTTACACATGAATGTTTATGAGGCTTAGCCCTGTTTAGATATACAAGACACGTGAAACGAATCGATAAAATTAGAGAGAGTCAATGGAAAGATAGCCAGGGACAAGCAGAATCAAGGTACCGGTAAGCTGGGGGACGCGGTCAGAGGTGAGCATGCAGCGTCTTTAAACCACACTTCTATCGGCCTCTGCAGAGGAGGTGTGAGAGAACGGAATCTGTGACACGTTTTCACACCAGCTGATCACCCACGCAACGGTGCATGCACCCACGAGTACACAAAGTTATGTAGCATGAGTGATTGTGAGGCTCCTTTTTTCTTAACTACTGTCTATGGGGTTATACACTTGTGAGACAGTAAGAAAGGTCATATTTAATACATTAAATTCCATTAGATTTTACCCTCACTGTCTTGATCTGAAATATGATGTTAAAACTGCTTCCCGAGCTGGATTTTACTGTGCTTAGTATATTATGAAACAAATGTTTAAAAATCCCATGTTTTTACCTACATTATTTTATATGTCTCTCTCAGTTTTTGTCTGATCGGATCGTAAAGGCAGCCAGGACAGTCTACAGTGCTCTGAGGGAAAGAAATCCAGGCTTAGTCCGAGACAGAAAGCATCACCTTAAGACCTACAGGTAAGTCTTCAATTAGACAGTGAATGACAGTGGAAACTCAGAACTTATTTGGTTCCAGAGGGTGCCTCAAACGTTTTTCCAAGTCAAATTGTCCCCATAAGAAGTCTTTTATATACGATTCATTTTCCCAGACTCCCTAATAACTGATGTTTATACAGCTAGATTTGTATTAAATGAATGTTTAAAAGTATTCAAATGCCAAGGATGTAATGTAATACAGTAATAATAATAATCAACAAATACATTAAATAATTAAAATTTAAAGGCATGAAATAATGAGGAGAATGAGGGGTGTCTAAAATCGCGCACAGACTGATATAATGTATATACTGATATGTATGTCATAATATGCCTATGATCGAACCCTAGTTCTTCTGCTTCCTTTGGGTATTGGTGAATTATCACTACTGACTGGAATGGATTATGTGCATTGTCTTTATAAGATTGCACCAATAAGTGTTTTATTTAGGGTTTCCGTGTTCAAAATAAATCAGCAGATCCCCTTATATAGAGCATCACCCGAGTTAAATTAGCCAGTTAAAGTTTAGGAGCATAATTATGGCAGCTAGGGTAACACTTGGCTATTAAGGTACATGAAATGGCATTAATTCATGCAGTATTTAACGATCATTAATTAATTCATATGATACATCATGATCATCATGAATATGTAATCATGCCTCATGCATGCTTTAATGCAGGAACATTATAATAATTCATATAGTAATTAAGGTAGAACACGATTGTTAATCGGTACTGAAGCACTACACTTATAAACCTTGAAAAAAGACTGTGTAACATGTTTAAGACTGACACTTCACTTTCACAGAACTGTTGCAATCTAGTCAATAGACTACGGTTTTGCACAGAATGCTGAGATGTATTTTCCACATCACCCACCCCTTTTTTTTATTTATTTTGGGTATGAACCAAAGCTGTAGACCAAGCTGTACTCCCCTTTGTTGCTTCTCGGTGCCTGGAGAAAGTGATCGTTAAAGTGAGCCAACGGTTGATTTAGTTAAAAGTCGAGACTAGACAAAGACTGACTTAACACAGCTATCACCTTGCGATGTGACTAGAACAAGACTATCATGATTATTATTATTTTTTTATTTCCAAAATTTGTATGTAACTGTGAAACTGCTTGAAAATCGTTTGGCGCAAAAACAGCACTAACCAAAAAGACACCCATGTCATTATCTGTTTATAGAGTTTTGGGAATACTTGCCCCCACAACTTAACAATTCCTGGATAACGTGTACTGTTAAACACTTTTTCTTTTTTGACTGAATTTGAGAACTGTCTCAGCACCACACTGTAGACGGGTTCTGTTACTAAATCTCAAGAAATTATAAGTATAGTATTAAATATTGTGAACTTTCTTTTGGTTCCTTTGTGAAATATATTTCTGTATATGATGCAGGCAGTGTTGTAGTGGGAAGGAGCTTGTTGAGTGGCTGATGAAGCTAAACGATTGTTCCCAGTCCCGGAATCAGATAGTTGGAATGTGGCAGGTGTTAGTGGATGAAGGCATCCTTGTTCACGGTAACAACTGAATCATATACAGTATAAACAATTATCACTGCGAAGCATCATAATACTTCTGATCTGTATTAAAGAGGTAATGTACTGAACGTCTCCAATCCTTTCCACATTTAGTAAAGCAAGAGTTGAACTTCCACGACAAAGACACCCAGTTTTACCGCTTCAAGGTGACAGAGTTTGACCTGAACAACACAGCCAATGAGAAGGACTCTAAAGAAGAAGAGCTTCAAGAAGGTCTTTCACTCTTGATGCAGATGGGTCCTGATGCTCTTCTGAACATGATACTCCGCAAATGGTAAGAATGTGAATTCACACGTGGTGACTCTACATGAACTGAAGAATAGACTTACTGATTTCTAAAACACAAAATCTTCTTTTAGGGACTGCTGTTCAACTTCAGCTTCAGTGATTGTCTAACTAAAAAGAAACTAAAGCAAACTCCCACAAACATAAAATGACAAATACAGTTGAACCTCGGAATATGAACACATCTTTATTCAGCCAATATGGAACTCAAATGTTTTTGGCCACCAAATATTTACATAGGTAAATCCTGTAACTGTATGCCACAGCCTTAGGGTGTGCCTGAAATTGTCCATGTTTATTTACTGATCACCCCACAGTTCCTTCTACTTTGCTTGTGGTTAACATAACTTTCCCTTAATAAATGGTCTCTAAGAACTGAAGATGGTCAGATTCTTTTAGTCCTTTTGGAGGACCAAAGACCAAGACCATCAGCTCACCTTGTGACCGTTAAGTGTTATAATTAACATATATAACATTGTTGACAATGGGATTTAAAATTTTAAACTTGGATTCGTCATGTCCATGGATCTTTATTCCAAACTTTGTGAGTTTTACCATATCTTAGCCTTTTCATCCTGTTACCATTCCAAAAAAAGTGTCTTCTTTTTTGTTCCACTTCCAAAAAGACAGTTCCTAATGAAGCTGCTTTAAACCGCTGAAGGAAAGGTCAACTTTTCAACTTCCCTTTGAAGTTGCCAGATGCTGCTATTTCTGTAAGGGGCGGACACTAAATACTTGCCACTGTAGGCTTATAGGAGCCACTTGTTCTGATATTTTTAATACTGTATACAAATGTCATGTATTTTCTAGTTGTATTGTATTAAAGAGACTTAATACATAATGATGTATGGTCATTATACTGTTGTTAGAAGCATCTAATTTAATAGTGCCCAAAGACTTTTGCACAGTGCTGCAGAATACAATGCCTAATACAAAACTGCTTATGTCAGTCCAAGCCAGAGGTCAGAGGAGGACGTGGAGGTCATCTATGAAGAACTTCTGCATGTAAAAGCAGTGTCTCATCTGTCTACCTCTGTAAGTCAGCATTTCTTGTCCATTTTATCATTTATCTCTGCAGCACATCTGTTCAGTTCTCTTTGACCTCCCCTTTGCCTCTCTCCATGACTATAGGTACGGAAGGAGCTGGCTGCGGTGCTGGTATTCGAGTCTCATGCCAGGGCAGGCACAGTGTGTAAGTGCTGAAGCAAAGCTGACGTTTGAAAAGCAGTGGGCGAGATAGTGCTAAATAACGTCAGCGTGTTAAGAAAAACAGCAGAGTGTCAATGTAGGCTGTGCATAAATACAAGAAAACATAACTGCAGTAATGATTGTGAGACGATTTTATAATGAGTCAGCGTTCATATAAGCGAATGGAACTTAGATAGCCTTATGTTGCCATTGATTAAGCAATTACAGCTAACAGTAATGTCACTGACCATTCCTGTTAATGTTTGAAGACAAGAAACGTCATTTGAAATGGGTAGTGCTGTTGCTTCACAGCTCCAGAGATCTCTCATTCCCCAATTGCCCTGAGACGGATTTACACCCTGCCTAGGTTTGTTTCTGCTTTGCTAACTTTGCTACCAGTTTGGCCCCTGCTCCACTGACTTGTACTGAACCAGTGTGAAAAGTAATTAATAACTGATCATGTGCACCAAATCTGTAAGAACTTCACAATTAGGCATCTGTATATTCACTGTTACAGAAAATCAAGCAAACAATATTTATTTTGGTGGAAAAACGAAATAATGAGTGTGGCATGCATGGGAGAAGCAAACTAAGCAGGACAAATAATAAAGTGGTTTAAGACTAGTCTTTAAAAACATCTATGTACAGAATTACATTATAAGATTAGAACCTGTGCATAAAATATGTGGACGAGTAGACTAAAATAGGTGGACTATGTTAATAAATCATTTATTTGTATGCACGATGATCCTCATGACCCCCAGGAGAGGAAAAGAGTAACGAAACTGAGACTGAGGGTGACAGATTTCCTTCCTGAACTGCTGAACCATCCATATTTACACGTCTTACCCTCTACTTGGCAGGATGGAATTTGAACTACAACCCCAATTCCGAAGAAGTTGGGACCTTGTGTAAAACATAAATAAAAACAGAATACAATGCTTTGCAAATCATTTTCAACCTATATTCAATTGGATAAACTATTATCGGATAAACTGTTCAAACAGATAAACTTTATGGTTCAGTTTTAACTTGCACTTGTAGATTTAGAGATAAACTGTTATAAACACTGACAATGCTTTTCTAAATTGTTCCTGAGGCCGTGTAGTATCCGTTATGGTTTTTAATGCAGTGCCGCCTGAGGGATCGAAGATTTTTTATAAAAACAAATCTAAAAGGCCTTTTTATGTGAGTGTAAGTATTTGTAAGCTGATCATCTTTTTCATGGTTGTGTTATAACAGTGTTCAGCCAAGGAGACAAAGGCACATCCTGGTACATCATCTGGAAGGGATCTGTTAATGTTATCACACATGGCAAGGTAAATGTTTCAGGATGGCCCTTTGTCACACTGACCATTCTCCAAAACTGTTTTGTATGGCGGCTATTTAATTATAGGCCCCCGCATTGTTTTGAAAATGCTTCCATTGTGAAAAGTAAAGGAAACCTGATTGTGTGTTGTTTTTTTGATGCAGGGCTTGGTAACCACCCTGCACGAAGGAGACGACTTTGGCCAGCTCGCCTTGTTGAACGACGCCCCCCGTGCTGCCACCATCATCCTGAGGGAGGACAACTGTCACTTTCTCAGAGTAGACAAGCAAGACTTCATTCGCATACTCAAGGTAAAGGACAGAAGCGTATTTGCAGTGCACGTAGGAGGTGCGTGGGTGTTTTTGATGCGTTTCCTGATGTGCTTCAAATCATACAGGAACATTCTTGTCATTCCAGGATGTGGAGGCAAATACAGTGCGTCTGGAAGAGCATGGAAAGGTTGTGCTCGTTCTAGAGAAGAGTTCAGGTCACGAGTCTCCACACGGATCAGGAAGCAGCAGCAAGTAAACAAGCCTCATTGGCATTGTTCTGTGGTGCCATGCAAAAGTCTGAGGCTACCACTAGATTTGTTGTTTTTGCAATGGAATAATGACCATATATTATATATTGTTGATAATTGGACCCAAACATTTTAAACTTGGATTAGATACTCTTCAATCCAGTCTTTGTTGGCTTTAGCATATCTTAGCATTTCCCCCCTTTTACCCTCCCAAAAAGTGATATTTTCAAAAAGATCAATCCTGGTGAAGCTTCTGTTGAAGTGTACACTACATGCTCAAGTGTAACAGGAGGTCACACTAAATATTTAGCACTTAACGCTTAAAACACCAAGGAAGATGCTTTTTTCTGTTGCTTTTTTCAGCTGTGTAATAGTGCATACAGGTTTTCTTGTGTGTATAATCCTACTAACTTGTTTTCTTTCCTTTCCTTTCTCAGATACAATGTGATGTCAGGAACACCAGAGAAAATTCTGGAACATGTCCTGGAGACAATCAAGCTGGACACTAATGGCAGTGACTCCATAGGTGTGAAACACCTTTCTTTCTCATTAATCTATTGCATAATAATAAAGCCAACAATTCTAGGCTTAATAGTGATGTAATCTGTACATTATAATTATTCCTTGAGCTGTAAGCATTTTCCTATAGAGCAATGTTTCCCAAAATTGGTGGGTATTAAATGAGGCATTTTTGTGCATTGCTGTTTTGCAAAGTACAGATTTAAGATACATAATGCATGTCACTTTGTTAAAGTGTTAAAATAAGTTCCAGTGGAGTTTGGAAGTCAAATCTATGTACATTAGTGTCAGAGTTGGGGGGGGGGTATATAAGTATTGAATATATTTTTTTCTTTAAAATGTTGGCACTGCAGAAAAAAGTTTGAGAAACATATAGTATAATAATATATAATAAGAATATATAGATCATGAAAACTAAAAGGTGAACAGGCATAGTCTAGCCCTTCTTTTCCTAGCCCCCACCCAATCGTGTTCGCATGTGATGTCTGACCCAGCCAGAAGGCATTGCCAGTAGTCAGTTTTGTATGTGCTACTAGTAGGCAACTTTATCACAAAAGAAACTGTCCATAAAGTCTAGCTGTGTCTACTGCTGTGTTAAGGGTGATGACTAATAGTGATACAGCCCTCATTCACAAATGCTTTATCAGTTTGTACCATCAGTGTTCCATCAGATGCACAGACATTAAGCCTTGTGACTCAATATCTACTGTTCCTGTACTGTGCTTTCAAACATGAGTCATAGATCCTTAATGAAGTCTGCATCTTGATGTTAAGTGTTTTGCTATAGTCTTAGGCCACCATTAGATTGTGTTAGTAATGGTATAACTACCATAAATAATATTCTGCAGAAGATTGGATGCAAATATTTAAAACTTGTATTTGTCGCTCCATAATGCTCTCTTCCTCCAACCTTCATTCCAACCTTTGTGATCTTTAGCACATCTTAACTTTTCATCCTGTTCCCCTTTCGATAAAATGGGTTCTTGGCTGATATCCTTCAAAAGGCCATTCCTAAACAAGCTGTGGAAGGACCAGAAAGAAGAGAGGGAGAAATAATTATGTGAGGTCATTATACCATCCCAGAAATAATGGCATATATAATTTAATGGTGGCCTAAGACTTTTGCACAGTACTGCGTGTGCAAAGAAATTTATTTTATTTTCAATGTTAAGACAAGTTTTGGATTGCTTCTATGTTTGTCCTTCTGAAGAGGACCTTTAATAAGATTTGTGCATGTTGTGTTTCTCCTGATTCTACAGATCTCTGTGTTAGTGACTTTCTGCTCACTCACCAAGTCTTCATGCCCTCTGGGCAGCTCTGCCCTGCTCTTCAGCATCAATATCCGCTAACTGTGGAAGCACATGAATAGCAACTGCATTTTAAATCTGGGCAAAATGTCATCTAACTGTTTTAGTTGTTGTTGCGAATGTACCTGGATTAACCTTCAAACTGCCAGTTACTAAAGAAGAACCAATCATTCAGTGTCAGAAGGCTATGGGACATACATTTTTGTCCAGAATATATTAACTGGAAATTATCAACATAGCAACGAAATGAGATGTTATTCTCATGTAAAACCAGACCCAGATGAAGGAAAGGGAACAGGGACCCATCTGGAACCACATATTTCATAACTATAAATGAAATGATTGAATTCAGAGCTGTGTTTACCTTAACCTTTGATGTACCTACCACGCTGAGCCATCAGAAGGCTCTGAGCTGGAGAAGGCTGCTTATGCTCTCAACACCAAGCAGAAGGTTGTGAAGCTCGTGAGTCACTGGGTGGCACTCTTTGGTCTGCTGCTGAAGGAAGACCCCATCGCCGTCCAGTTTCTGGAGGTGTGTTTGTGGCCATTTTTTTATATCACATTGTAATGTCTAAGGAGGAAATGGAATTTTTGGTATTTCTGGAGCAACACTTTAATTGTCCTGTGTCTGGGAATGCGGGCACATTAAGAGTTATGTAAGTTACTGTTTTTTTCTTGGACAGAACCTGAGAGAAGTAGTGTTGGAAGACACAAGACTCTCAAGCATGCTTAAAGAACAGCTGAGAGACAGAAGGAAAACCAGAGTGTAAGTAAAGATGAGTCAGTTATTTTGCCATTGGGTATGAGGGTGAATTAACTCCGTTCCCAAAAAAAGTGGGTGATTCTGCATTTAGGGGGAATGTTTACATCCCCAGGAAAAAAATGTTAGAAATGTTTTATTACAAAATAAATTGCTTAGATATTCAAATATTAATTTGGGCTTTACCAGGAAAACCTATGCAAGAAAATCATTATTTGTGAAAAAACATAAATGTGGCAAATTTCCATGTTCTTTTTTTGTTTTAAACATCAGTACATTAGTTACTTTAGACTTGTCCCAAACCCCAGCTTTAAAATGTCTCTGCTCCAATAACATTATAAAAAGTGATAAATTCATAAAAAACAATGTGTGGTTTTGCAAAAACTTGAAACATACATAATGTATAATTTTTATTCATATCTATACAGTTTTTTTTATTGAGCCCTGCAGGTGCCAACCTGTCTTTTAAATTTAAGGCATGGCCATGACCGACTAAGATTACTAAGACAAGATCAATAATAATAATACCTTACATCAATTAATCACTTTGTTCCCATGCCTTAATTATCTTGTGTGATTTACAAACCATTGGTTTCTGGTCTTATTTCATTTTTTCAGTCATAGCTTTTCTAGACTTGGGATTTTACCTTGAATTCATTTGTACTGTTAGACATCATCATCTCTAATCTGTGGGATTGTGGGATCCTAGCGGTTGAGGTACTGGGCTATGGAGCAATTGCTTGAGTTATATCAGTTGTAAGTCTCTTTGGATAAGGGTGTCTGCTAAATGACGTAAATCAGAATGTAACCTTGTCCATTTGCGTTCTTGTTTCTATTCTTCTTCTAGACTGGAGAATGGATGTCAAACACTGAACAAGGTGAGTTGTATTACATCTAGGAAAGCTGTAGAGATAACAATCCAAACAGAAGGAGCTGTATGTTACCGCAGGATAAACACAAGCTGAAGGAAAAATCAACAACTTAACTACACACAAACACTGAGCTAAAAGTAGATTGATAATACCGTTAAAACGATCTTGGTGTAATGTGACTTAAACTGGACCGTTATAGTGTTTGTAATTTTTCTCTGAATAAATGTGGTTGCAAATGCTAAAAATGTAACAGGCAGATCCTAAAATAGTTTCTGCATGCTTCACAAACCAGACCGTTACATTCCGTTACAAACAAGAAAAAAACTATCTTTTTCAAATATTCCACGTAAACTCTATTTTGACTGATAGGTAAATGCTAGATGAGAATTCTAGTCAAATTCTGAACAATTATATATTGACAATGGAGAATTTTCTAAAATGCAATGCGCATGTTTACCTCCTTATTCTTTTCTTTCAGCTGAATCAGAAATTTGATTGGTTCGCCAGTTTCGAAGAGACCCCCGGGAAGTCTCAACCAATCAGAGCTCAGGACACAGGTCTGTTTCTTTAGTTAATTTCTTATTTTACTGCTCATCACCAAACTATCTATATTATTTTGTAGATAATGCAGTTGAGCCCTACAATCCAATTGCACTTTGTTCAAGAAAATGGTTTGGATAGTGAATATTCAAATGGAGGTTATTCCAGGATGATATTATTGTTATTATTTCCTGTGGGATAGATTCCCAGGATTCCCACAGTGGTGCAGTGGTTAGACCTGTCAGCGTACACCATACCATGGGTTCGAGTCTAAGCTCAGCTACGTTTCCCCAAACAATTCGCATGGGCTTTCTATGGGTATTCCTATTTCCCCCCCAACATTCCAAGGACATCATTTAGATCAGCTGGTATCTCTAAAGTCTCCCTGTGTGTTTGTGTCTGTAAATCTGTCTGTGTCTGCAATGATCTGGTTCCTGCCTTAGGTGACTTCATGTCCCTGAACAGGACGAAGTGGGTGTAGATAAAGTCACCCAACATATTTTGAATTATGTCTACTGTTATATGCATTTAGGGGGAGCTTTTCCTCACTACTGTGTTTCCTCAAGTACCGGAGTGCGATTTGGTAACAATATGATATAAAAATAATGAAAGATAATGAAAAATAATGTGTTGTGACTTTTTCATGATACACATTATTTATAGCAATACTATGCGCAGTTAGCAACTTAATAATCTCGTACTTAGTAAAGAGATTTATATTTAAAATGCACTACACTTTATCCAATGAAACAAAAAGAATTACACTCTTTATAATGAAACATTCAGTAAGTCAGTGTTCTTTAAGCACTGATGATAACTTTGTTATGCTCAGAAAAGCATGTTGTGTATCGCGATAAAATCTATCACAATGTATTATCATGTCGCCCTCCTTTACTCTCAAATGTACTACAATGTGAGGCATCCATTAAGGAATTAATAACAAAGCTTTGAATAACCACTGCTGCCTCACAGTGAGTTTCTTCTAACACTTCACCTTATTATAAACTGCTGAATTGGCTGATTTTATTTGCGATGGAATTGGAGGATGTCATTAGAAATAAACATCTGGTCCAAACTAAATCAATAGGCTACTTGTTTTGATATGTGGTTAGGATATTAAAATACCCTACTCTATATATTAGAGGTGGAATTTCAATAGCAGGAGTTTAGGGAGCCCTCATTATATAAGCATTTTCTCATCTCAGAAATCTTCTTGCCTTTCCAGTCTTGGTCGAGATCTTCAAACCCAACCACCATGCTGTGGATCTGATGTTGCCTGTGAACTGCTCGGTTCAGGACATAATGGTTCTTTTGGGAAATTCAGAAGGAAACCATGTACTGGTCAGAATGAACTCTGCAGGAGGTATGAGAGGATTCTTTAATAGTTCTGTAGTATTTCAGTTCAAGTTCTTTTCTTAGGTAATTTACAATTGAATATCTCACAGGTACTGTCATCAACATAATAGGCACCTGTTGAATAAATATGTATATTGTCTTTTGTTATATAAAAAGGTTTAGATTTGAAGTCTATAGCTTTTTTTAGGTTTTTATATATATATATATATATATATATATACACGTGAAATACCACTGACTGACCTACTGACCTATTGACTGACTCATCACAAAATCTCTGGAACCACCGAACGGATTTACATGAAATTGAACACAGGTTCGTCTTACCTCTTAGGTGCTCACTAAGAAACGGTTTTGATAGATTCACAATCTAACGATTGATTGACGAATAATAAACGAAAAAACACAAGCCTTTTGTAAGGGTAGGAATGGCTGGGGGTTCTGTCAATCATATTGTGGTTTGTGTGAAAGCACGCATGCGCAGAAACTAAGGGGAGAAGAAAAAGTTGTAACGAGATGCCGTTTGCTCAGCTATTTTGTTTCAGTTTCAATATATTCGTTCTTATTTTCTCACTATTCATAGTTCTATAGTTCATAGTTCATAGTTCTCACTATTCTTAGAGGTATATTTTAGTTGCTTTGTGTAATGTATGTATCATGCGGGCTGCTAGTGATATATTATACATATATAGGGGAAAACTGATGAGTTCCCATCCAGTGTTTTCCACAGTATTTTTTACTTATGCCGCAACTCTTGGATCCAATTTAATTGCCTTTGTGCATAATTCCAGACCTGCATCTGAAGCTCTCACTGCCCCCAAGGTATGAGGGAAATCTGCACCCGCTCCTACTGATTATGTAAGCCTTCTGTTTTATCAACCATAAATCATCTAGATTATTCACCATCCCACTGCACTTGCTGCAGGATTCATTCATATTCTTTTATTAGGATGAATAAAAATCTAATTATGATCTCATTTGAAATCCACTATGCTAATGATTAGATTGGCTAATATACTTTACAAAATGAATGATGTTTTTAAAATTTTATTTACATCCACTGTAATTTCTATTCTATCTCGTGTTGTCGCTCACATATAGTGGTGAAAGTCCAGGCAGTCAACAGGTGACAGATGAGTTTTCCCTTGGATGGCCGCAGGTTCTGTCTAGTCAGCACGGGGTGGCTTTAGCCTGGGTGGACAGCAGAAGCAGGATTTCCCGGGTTCAGAAGACTGGCGTGGACCCGCGCAAACTTCAAATCAAAGACCAGCTAGGGGTAGTGGAGTGAGTCTGGTAATCTTCTTATACCAAGGCACATGAGACACAGACTGTATATGCATTCAACTATAATATACTAGGAGCTGTTTAGATTTAAAAAACCTTGTGTGAATAACATATTTAAGGATACATTTATTGGGGGAAACAGTAAAAATGGAAAGGAGGCTCTAGTACCCTGTTAGGTCATCTCTAGCCTGAAAACAAGATAAATTACGGTTGGGCATGGAGACGTACAGGTTCCCTGTGTTATCCTGCCGCACATTTGCAGCTGGGTGCAGTAGTCCTGCAGACTTTTAGGAGCCGAAATTGGTGTCCCAGCTGGTCCTGCGAATGCTTGATTGCCAGATAAATCTGGTGACCAGGCAGGCCAAGAAAGTGTTACAATCTGGCAGAGACATTGTGGGAAACACTTGTAGTGTATGAACGTTATCCTACTGAAAAATGCCAGTTGGATGATGTATGATCAAGTTTGATCACATGTTCTTGTTAATTACCAGAGGCGCAATCATATGTCATACGCTCATCGCCTTCTCAGTGAGAATTCTAATTTCCTCCTTTGCAGTGGACTAAACATTCTTTTTGTTTAATTTTACAACAAATTTAAGATTTGTGTATTGTCTAAATAAAAAAAGGAATGCTATTTAGATATGGTGAAGCAACAATAGGGCATTTTGTTTACAATTTTAATTTCTATTCATTTCTTTTCATTAAAACCTTTACAAGAAATGTGCATTGAAAAGAATTGTTTTGCATTGGTTACACTTCAGAATGAAAAAAGAACTTTTATTGAATGTAAACTTGATCATTTTGAGATGATTGATTTGTGAATTCAAAATGAATGGCGAGAAGAGTATTTTGTTACACCCCTAATAGTTGTGATAGTATACATATTTGTCATTGGTTCATTTCAAACCTGTATGTACTGTACTGTCCAGTCATTCACTATAACAAACTGATTTGAAACTTTCATTTGCAGGTGGTTGACCCAGCTGCCGTACATTGATGGCCGAAGAATCGCTCTTTATGGAAAGGTCCTTCATACTATTCCATACATCTAATATTCAAGAGTTTGTAAATACCCCTTTTATTTAGTTATTTCTGTTATCTCAAAAATACTCACTGCTAACTTGTTAAGAACATGAAGCATACACGTATTGATTTTCCATTGACAAACAATGGCAGTAGAACGGTCTGAACTTATGGTTTGACCTCAGGAACTATCGACATGTCACTTTCATAGGTTTCCATGTTCTCACCCAGTAAAGCTGATCATCTTTTTACCCTCCTAAAGCAAATTTCAGAAGCAAAGGATTTGGGATTTACCAAAGTTGATTAAGAACTTGGTTAGCTTGCACAAAGCCCTGACCTTAACATCAGACACATTTATGATTAATTTAGTGCCTACAGTGAGCTTACTAGCCACAATTAGAGCATGACCTCCGTCTTGTTCCAAAATTAAGTGGAAAACCTTCTGCTGTAGCAGCAGGCTTGAAAGCGAATTTAATACCAATGTATGAATTTAATAACCATTTTGGTTATGTGGTGTGTGTGTGTGTGTGTGTGTGTGTGTGTGTATATTTTATACATACATTATAAAAATGTTTGTTATTTCTTGTTTGAAAGATTGTAAGAGTGTGACTGTACACCAGTGGTGTATATATTGGTATATATTTATTTATGCCCTGGACTGAAAAAAGAAAACGTCTATCAAGGACTGGTCAGGGTTGCAGAGACGTGCACATGCACCGCACTGCATGCCAGTCTATTACAGGACTGGTCAGGAATTGCTGTTGCAGCTGAACCCAATTAGCTAATCGTTTCTGCATGATATGCCTGACACATCCAGAAGAGACCAACTGGCTTTTACATCTGAGACCGATGTTCCACCTGAGCGCCATATTGTCAGGATGTTTTACATAATTTCTCAGTGTAGTGTAGTCTGCTGTTATACAGTGTGTTTTGTTTCTAACAGGGATTTGGAGGCTACTTAATCTTGAAAATCCTGACAGTGACTGAACAGATGTTTCGATGCTCAGCCATCATGTCTCCTATCACAGACTTCAAACTATACAGTGAGTTTTCAGTTCTCAGTAACAGAGATGTCCTGGTCACAGTTGTTTTTCCCATTTTTTGATTTGTTAACTAAGCCTGATATACCATGTTATAATGCAAATGAGTCAATTAAATGGGCTGATCAGTGTCAGTTTGATTGTAAGATTAGTGCTGAAAGTCTTCTCCGTGTGACAAAATGTAATCTCTTTTTAGGTGCTGCCTTCTCGGAAAGATACCTGGGCCTTTATGAGAAAGAGGAGCATGCCTACATGGTCAGGACATAAGCATTTAAATCAAGTATTATTTGTATGGCTGTGTCTGTGTGTTAAAAGAGGCCGGTCTGGGCATCATCCCTAGGTGGTACAACAGCGACACCTGCTGGTCGTTAATATACTGCCTAAAAAGACCTCGAACTGAGCAGGGAATGGTTTAAAATTCGACATATCAAATCATGGGTGTCGCCACTATTATAACCCCCACATTTCCTAATAATTCGTTTGGAAATATATGAATATGTCTCTAAAAAACCTTTTAAAAAAGGTCAAATTTAGTGTTTAGCAACCTGATTCAAAATACACCAGAATGCAGTACAAAGCATCTAATTAATTGTGAATTCCAACTACAGTTCTGCAATTGTTAATGACCCATTGCTCTGTTAATTAGCATATGATAAAATAAACCTACAATTTAGAGCAATTTAGAGTAATCAATTAACCTAGCACGCCTTTATTTGGACTGTGGAAGGAAACCGGGGTACCCAGAGTAAACCCACGCAGACACGGGGATGAAATGCAGACTTTACACAGAAAGGATCCACCCTGGGATTGAACTCAGCCAACCCTACCATTTAGAAAAGTAACATACTGTATATATGTAATATGTACGATGTGATAATATAATAGTTGAAAAAAAATCAAATATGGGCAGCACGGTGGCTCGCTGGGTAGCACCACTGCCTCACAGTAAGAAGGTCCCATGTTCAATCCCAGGGTGGAGCTGCCTGGGTCCTTTCACTGAAGAGTCTGCATATCCTCCCCGTGTCTGCGTGGGTTTACTCCAGGTACTCCGGTTTCCTCCCACAGTCCAAATAATTCATGTTAGGTTAATTGGTGTCTCAAAAGTGACCCTTAATGTGTGACTGTGTGTGTGTGTGTGTGTGTGTGCCCTACAATGGTTTGGCACCCAGTCTAGGGTTGTTCCTGCCCTTGTGCCTAGAGTTGCCGGATGGGCACCAACTGGCCCTCGACCGCTTGCGGATTAAGCGGAAAATATTGAATGAATTAATAAATAATAATAAAGCGTAATATCATGGAGAGAATATCTTATCAGTGTTCTGTAAACACAAAGCAGACCAAATGTGTGAGAACACTAGAAAAAATATCTCATTTTGCATTTTTTTCTAATTTAATTACAAAATCTGAAAATCAGCAAAACAATGTCAGCTGAGTCTTTGAAAAAAATATTTTGCTAAATGTTAGAATTGGTATATGGTATGGTATGGTATATTTAGTCATTTTATATGTTATACACTGCCATGACATTTAAGTGTAGTTTCCTTGAAAGATGAAAGTTTTGACTGATATAATATTTAGGCTCTCTGGAACTGTGCAAGTTGCCTCTGGATGGTTAGAAATTTCAGTAACAAGGTCCTCTCAGAGTACTTATAACAAATACAGTCGATTCCATTTAATTGGACCACTGGTTAATGGGACCAGACGCTTATTCGGAACAAATCGAATCAAATCCTTTCAAATACATGTAATGTTATTCCACTTATTTGGACCAAAATTCTGTTTAATCGGACCAAAGAGCGTGTACAGTATGTAATATCCGTATGTAAAATCCCAAGAAACTCTTCGTCTCTGGCATCACTACCCAAAAACTCTACCCTCTACTGCCACCTACAGGTCTTTGGCTAACATTTTCATTTACTACAAAAAAAGGAAGCCACTTAGCCCCTGCTAAAACGCATCATATCACACTAGATAAGTTCTTCAAACATTGACTGGAATTTAGTAAAAACTTGTTTTTACAGTATTATGCTTCACATGCTGAGTACCTATACATTGTGTTGTAGATCAGTTGGTATTTTTCAATGAACACAGTTTGCAAGCAACAGTAGTTCTTGATTGTACGTTCTCTATACGTGTAAATCGCACAATAAAGGTTTAATAAACATTTAATATGTTACATAGCACGTCCCTTCTTGTAGCATAGGGCATGTTCGTTTAATCGGCCCAGTTATTAGGACCAAAATGACCGCGTCCCGATGTGGTCCCATTAACCGGAATCGACTGTACATGGCAATTAACCTAATGAAATTCACCCTAATAAAACCCTGGTATTTGCTATAATATAGATTCGTAATTCCATTATTTTGTCCCAACCCTAGTAAATGTGGCAGGTTGGTGAAGCCAATTCAGTCATCTAATCTGCTGTTCTTTTTTTACAGGCTGCGTCTTTGCTGGAAGAAGTCCACAAGTTAAAGGATGAAACCTTTCTCCTGCTGCACGGCACTGCTGATGGTGCGTAATCAGAGCAAAGCCCAAAATGCTAGTCGATATTAGACTATTGTTTGTATCGTGTGTCTGTGTTTGCAGCCCGTGTGCATTTCCAACACACTGCTGAACTGCTGAGCCGGCTGGTGAAGGTGGAGGCGAACTACACGCTCCAGCTTTACCCAGACGAGGGCCACGTTCTGACAGAGGAGCACAGCGTGCAGCACCTTCATCGCTGCCTGCTTACATACTTTCACAACTGTCTTAAACACGACCCCCTTCTTGACGAAGAGGAAGAAGAGGATGAAGAAGAGGACTGAGCTCATGCCTTTGCTGTCCAGCGAATTTTAAGGGGTCCTGGCATTACCACTACGGTTGAGGTCATTGTGTGTAGCCCAAGGAAAAGCGCAACTGTACGGAAATAAATCAGTCTGGCTGACAGAAATTCAATCATACAGCCAACAGGCTGTGACATCAGCGTAATTCTAACTGTATCACCTTGTGGCAATGTAATGCCATTGCATTTAAAGTGACAGTTGATAAATGACACCTTTTCTTATTCTTCTGGGTTTTTTATGTACAATATGTTTAATTTAACAGCAAACCTCTTTTTCAAAGGCAAGTAAGCGCATGTCTATAGACTTTCTTCTCTAAGATGAGCATTTTCTGAATCTAATCCTTGCTATGCTGCATGGCTGCATGATGTTCGTTCTGATACTGCCACTTTGTGTAAGGGTGACTCTCCTGGGTTGTGTCATGTTACTGCACACCCAGCCCCCCCAACCTGAGGTAGTTGTAAACCTATGGTAAAGTGGAGCATG
>JAVSBV010099301.1:0-22617 GCA_033117975.1 Parotocinclus spilosoma | reverse complement strand
CCCCTCTCTCTCTCTCTCTCTCTCTCTCTCTCTCTCTCTCTCTCTCTCTCTCTCTCTCGGTGCATTGTTTGGTGTGAAGTGTGGCTGCGTCTGCATTTCGCAGTGTGAATGCTGCACGCAATAATTACAGGCGCAGAAAGCGGATGAAAACAGTGCGGGTGTTTCATACTCAGTAAAACGTCTGCACGCACCCGTCTGCAGTTCAGAAAAAGTCCGTGTAAAAGTTGTTTTGTGTAGACAGATGGCTGTAACAGTTCGGAGCAGGTGAAGATTTTGAAGAAAAAGACAAGAGTAAACACGGAAGATTTGCTTTGTCGGTGAAATCAAGTACAGACCGTTACGAGAGTCGGTTACGCGATGTCAAGGAAAAAGGCGCAAAAGGGCAAAAGCGGCAACGCAAGTCCATCCACGACCAAAGACAACAATAACAAAGCGGGTAAAAATGGCCTGGTGGCTGGAGTTCAGTCTAACGGCGTGGTCCATCCATGCCGAGCCTCTGTCAGCAACAGCAGCGAGTTTTATGATGTGGCCTTTAAGGTGAGAAAAAACTGTTCAGTACGCTTACTGTTTCATTGTTTTAAAATACTATGCATGAAAAAAAAAAAATAGTAATCTGTATTTTATCTGTTTACCAACAAAATCAGGATAAACATAATAAAATAGTTTTTTTTATCCACAATAATTTCCACAGTGCATGTTTAAGACACTAATTATGTAAATTAATGAAACGCGTGAAATTATGACATAGGACCCTAAACAATTTTGGGTTATTATTTTGCATTTTGCAAAGTAAAATGTTGTAAACGTTGTTTTCATGTCAGTTGCCCTCAGCGTGAATTAAACAAATACAACAACAACAAAACCTCCCAATATGCTGAATAGTTAGTGAACAAACAAAACATGACAATAATATTACACCAGTACACAAACATTTAGATGTGTAGTACTGTTGTTATTTTACATTATTTGTAGGTCTGGTGGCAGAAGGTTGTTTACTGGGACAATGCTCTACCAATCATTATGCACCACTAATAATTTCTCATGTAACTTAATAAACATTTGATTCTTTCTTTAATATTGCTTTCTCATTTAAATAATATACAATACAACCAGTAAAACATGCAGCAATGCAACTTTAGGGGAACTTAGCTCTGACAGATTCAGGGATAAGTGGAAGGTTGATGTGTTGAGCATGTTTGTGGCAGTGACATCATATTCGGCATTATTGAGGAAACTTGAGCAGCGAATTAAGGGAATGCAAAGGGTCTAGCTATTAACTAGCAAATGATGTTATATTAATTGCTTTTAAAACATAGCCTTTATAAGTACCGACTTATTATTATTTTTTTTTAAACTCCCATATTCTGCTTTCTGTCTTATATTGCTTAATACATATTAATGCAATATTGTTTATTTAACATCACATTGGCCTCAATGACTTCTTGAGACAGGAACAGCAGAGATTTAGAGCGACAAAGTAACCTAATTCGTCACTGGAAGAAACTGAACTACCCAAAGAAAATCCACAGAGACACTGAGATGTAAACTCCACACAGGTGAAGTCTGATCAACCTGATCAACTGCTCTTTTCACTTGCACCACTGTGCCACCTGAAGTATAAATGGGAATTAATTCAGTAACATTTTTTAATAAATGCATTATCACACTGTAATGGCCTTAGAATAAAATAGTTAAATAGATTTTTAAAATTATGTTAATTCACACTTAAAATGTACATAAGTGTAACCACTCGTTATTTATAAGGATAACAGTGACAGTGGCGCTGACACCAAGGGTGTCTGAAATTGCACCCATAGATTATATACATATTCATTATATAATAATAAATAAAATAATACAATATAATACACATAATATGCCAATCATCACATCTCAGTATTTCCTATTTTGGGATTTATAATAATTGATGTATTGCATAAGTGCATATTTGTCACTGACTGGACTGGATTATGCTCATTGTTGGAACCATGTTCAAAGTTAGAGTCATTATTATTCCATGTTTAATATTTTTTGGTGGACCAACCATTGTTCTCAAAAATCAACAATAAATTTTGCATAACTGTTTCTATTTTGGTTTTTGCATTACTACACTGAACAATAGTAAAAAAAAAAAGCTAAAGCTGTTTTCTTCTAATATTTTTTAGCTGCCTACTATTAGAATCAGGTTGAAAATCTTATGCAGGTAGCATTTTTAACAAGTGTATCACCCAGTGTGTGCATTCGTTATACGACATATGCTTTTATGTCAGACACTGTATATCATGTGTATAAAATTGTATTGTATAAAAGCAAAAAGTGAAGCTATATGCAGCATTATGTTTTTATTTTTTTATTTGTGTTTCCTCTCAGTAGCCATAAATTCAGAGCTCTGCCATCATGTAAAATATCTGAAATCTCTGACATAACTACACTCATTGACAAAAAAATGAATAAATAAATAAAGCACCTAGATAAAAATGTCAGCAAAACAATTGATCTCATTGTGAATGTGTCTGAATAGTAATGGTGTAGCTTTGCCACTGTCATGAATAGACATTGAAGCTGATGATTGATTAAATAAACACATAATTCTGATCCATCTAGTTAATACGTCACAGTTTGTTCTACAGTTAAAAAAGAAATATTAATACAAAATAAAACACTATATTTAATTCCAGTACACATGCAAGATTTTACATAAACGAACAGCAATGCAAATTACGTTTAGATGTATAATTAAACCCTGGGTTTCAGTGCTTTTTGTTGCTGTTTGTATGGAGTGTGGCATGTTCTTCTCATGTGTTTCCATTCCAATCAAAATTCTTAATTGTCCTTACATGTGAATAATGACAAAGTATATGTGTTCTAAAGTGGCATCCTGTTCAGGGTTTTGGTTTCCGTATTCACTCACTGTCCATTTAACCAATCACAATGCAGCAACTCATTTATGCATGTACTATGTACTGGTGGTCAAGTTGACGTGTTGAAGTTTAAACCGAGCATCACAATGGGGAATAATTGGGAAATAATTAATAATTTAAGTGATTGTAAATGGTATGGTTGTTGGTACTTGACAGGCTCTAGGATTTACAAAGAATGGTCAGTAAAAGAAAAAAATATCCAGTGAATGGCATTTCTTGGGTCAGGGGAGACATCCATGACCAATGTGTAGCATCTTCTGATGGCTACTTCCAAAAGGACAACATGGCACAAAATCTCAAATCGTCTTATCATGGTTTCATTCATATCCTTACGTGACAACAAACTCGTCTTGTTAAATAATCAAGGAGACATACGTTACAACAAATTAGATGAAAAAATATCCTACGGTCCTAATTATAAGCCTTACCGCCCCTCCTTTTTTAAAGTTTAGTTTTATTACATGCACATGAACAGAACCATAGATTAGCACATATGTCCTTGGATAGGCTTACAGTGTTTTATTGCTCTGAGAATTCTACAGGGAGCTATTACATGCGTAACTTGCATGACTATTATTCTTAAATTCTTTCAGTGCTAGTTCTATCACTCTGATTCACACAGTGAAAGTCACTGTTGCAGTAAGACAGCAGTGAAGCCCCCTTCCCTTGCCCCTGACAATTGTGAGTTAATGCATTAGTCTGCACCAGCTCCAGTCCTAATACCTGTTCTCAGACTACGATGGAGAATTTCCACCACAATTATTACCTGCTGGAGACTGGAAGAACCTAGAGTGACTTACCTGATGAAATAATGCTAAGAGACATACTTATATTATATATAATTTATTATATTCATTAGTCTTTCCACATAATGCTTAGATATTGTTTTCTTACCGCTGCCATTGTAGCAACTGCTTTGATAGTTGTAAAGCTATTGTAAAAATAGTTGCCCTGTTTTATTATTGCAAAAATAAATATAAATTTGACTTTGATGTTGACTTCTGCAACACCCAATGCTTTATCACTTGAAACAGTACTGGTACTGACATTGCTGGGCACAGGAGCAATTTCAGACAGGGTGCCAATTAATAATAAGTTTAATTAATATGTTTAATTTATATAGCGGCTTTCTCAAACCCAAGGACACTTTACAACAAGTATAAAGAATAAAACACAATTAATTACAGGATACACACAGAAACTGACAGTATTGGAGGAAACCGAGTACTCAGAGGAAAACACACACAAGGTGATCATGCAAACGCCTCAAATCTGGGAAACCAGGTCTTTGAAGCTGCAAGGTGACAACGCTGCAGTTGTTTTGTCACTGTATTTTGTTCAATACGACATTTTTTGTTAATGACAATGTTAATAACAATTAAAATACCGTGGAGTTTGGAAGCAAAAGACGTACGTGTGTGCATGTGTCAGATTGGGGGGTGGGAGGAGGGCTCAAAAATATTCTTGTTTACTAAATGGGGGCACTGAAGAAGTTTGACAATCACTGAATTAGATTATTACTGCATTTCAGTGGAATAGGATGTTCCTGTTGTTCAGGACGTTTAATAATTTCTCCCATCACTTTATTACAATTGTAATAGATTTATAGATACAAACTGAGATTATATTAGTTACAGACTAATTGTAACACTAAATAGTAAACCATGTTCTATTTGTTCAGTTGTACCTACGTATTTATGTACTTGTAATTGCCACTCATTATAGGTTCTTCAAAATTGTACCACAAATCCAGTTGCCATTATTTTCTGAAGCCCTGTAATAATTTGTTGATATAAATGTACAAACTCAAAACTGTACTACTAACAGTGTGCTATAAAAGACTAGTTCTTAAAATGTAACATTTTAAATGTGGTTAAGGTTGGGGGAAAGGCTATCATTACATGCAGTGCACATGCAGCTACACTGGTTAAGGATGGTGCAAATTATTTAGCATATTCTCACTGAAAGTAGGAATGCATTGACAGTTATTGGCACCCCTGCATTTAACACACAGAATATCACTCAACCTTCTCCTGTAATGCTTGATGATGTTGGAAAATGCAGAGCAAGAATGTGAGACCACTCCCAAGTATTGACTCGCTCCAGATCCTTCCGGGTATTAGGTACTCTCTTGTGGACTGTTCACTTCAGGTTGTCAATGAGGGGTTAAGTGATGGGACTGTGATGTCAAACACTTGATTATGTGATTTACTGAGTTGTATGTATGTAATAAATCACTGTCATGCTGGAAGAACTAACCATTACCCTTTTACAGCGTTTTAGCAGAGGCTTTTCTTTTAATATCACATGATACACTGCAGATTTACACAGTGTATCATATTTTTTTGTTATTTTCATTTAAATGACCACAAATACATTTTATGATCCATCTTATCCAATGGTGCACATGGTTCTAGAGTCATGGTTCAAATAAGTGCATATTGAAAACACATCATACACAGATAGCTTTCAGGCAATGCACTTGTGAAATAGGTGCTTAGCCATAAAAATAAGCAAGCACCTGTTTGCCCTTACTGCTTGTTATATGTTGCATGCAGATGCAAGGGTTAGATAATGGCTCTTTAGCGCTGCTTGCAATTGGCTGTGTCTTCTGGGCCGTATGCCAGGTCCTGCTGAGCACAAACAGCACATATGACAGCTGTGTCAATATGCTTCATTGATTGAGACCCTGGAGCTAAGCAAATATGAACAGTTACAGGTGGAGGACTGAGATACTAAACTTAAACAACAGCCTTATGCTTACTGATGTGCCGTCACATACTCAGATGTCATCCTGGTTCAGTCTTCTGGCCGGATGAGATGTTCTGTACAGATATAATTGGCTGTATCATTCAGGGTTCATCCCCAAGCCACTTCAACAGCAACCCCCACCTACCTTAGTGACTGACTGGTGTCCTATTCATGGCACTTACACTTGCATCTTGTGTTCTTTGCATTAAGACATGAAATAAAAGTAATAATAAGATCATAATACAGCATCATCAGAATATTGCTCTGATTATTTTTCGCAAAGCTGTAAAGAATAGGTGCAAAAGGGGATTTTTGAAGATTGTACTTGTAAAAAAATGGTCATAACTTAAAATAATGAAAAATAGCAAACATCAAAGAATAGACATACTAGGTGTCATGCCTCAAATACAATTGTTAGTCTGTGGTTTACTGAGGAATTGAATGTCATTTAGCTGTTCTGCTCCAGTTTGCTCACAAGTTTTTTACATTAAAAACAGTATTTAAAAAAAAACATATATGGAGATTCTCTCTAATGACTTCGGCTATTTCATCCACTTACACGATTACCAAGTGTATAAATAATGCAGTCAGACACTGGCTGTAGAATGTCTCTTACCAGGGATATAACAGTGCATCGTGCAAGTAGCTAAACACAAAGTTTATTCTGTGTTTGTGTAGACTTCCAAAATGCAGAACTTTAAAACAACTCAGAAAAACTTAAGATGCAAGAAATGTTTGTGGCAGGGAAAGGTTCGGGGTTCGTGGCCTTTGTTAGTTTGATCAAAATACACTTATTTAGTGAGTTGATGATATTCGAAAGGTGTTGCTCTGAATGTTTTCAGAGATGTTCTCCACATTATTTTCTGTATGGCGAACAGCACTCACTGGAGTAGCACTACTTCCAAGCTGAAGTCATGGCTGTGTCTAAAATAGTGCTACAGCCCCACTCCCCACACCCCACTTAATATTTTGCTATATAGGCCTAGAGCGACTATTCAGTAGCAATTAAAAATAATCTAACACTTCCTCATTATAAACTTGTGTTAGCCCCAGTCCAGAGCTCCATACATGAATTGAATTCTGAATTATAGTTAGTGAAAGTGACTGTAGTGTTTATGTGTGGCTCTGGTTGAGTGACAGGCTAATTATCCAATAGCAGATTCAGCTAATTTGTTAATATAATGGGAATTAGTTTAAAAGAAATGTGTCATATTTTAGTTTATTCTATGCAGAGGTTATTTTAACAAATTCCTTTTTGGAAGATCAAACATATAACTTCATTTATCCCTCAGAGGACTGAAATATTTTACAATGACATTCCAAAAGAGATTAAAGGTATTCTGGAAACAGTGTGGTCATTGATATTAAAATTTTGTTCAATTTGTTTTTCCTATCCCTTGTCTATCTCCTTTAAAATAATTATATGAAGGCTTAATTATATTTATGACTCACCTGCTCAAGTGTCTGGTTTCCCATGAAGCATTAGGGATGTATTGTATTATTCTTGATGTACGACAGAGCCACTAGGCCTTTTTAGTAATACATTTTGGATCTTTCTAACTAACATAGGCATACGTCATACAAAGGTCAGAATTAACATATAAATCTAAACATTATCTTACAGCTGGCAACACGTGCTCTGCATTGTTTGTGTAAACAAAATCCTTTCCAACACACTCTTGAGTATTTTAATTACCTTGTCCTGTGTCTGTGTCTTCTATATTTTTGCCCTACTTGTACATGAACTTGTAGTATTTTGTAATTCTTCATTTTCTATAGCCTCTTACCTCAATTCAGTGTTGTGAATGGCCAAGTCCTAACTGGCAGCACAGGGCACAAGCCAGGAACCTTTTATGTACAGGCCACATGCATCGGTCTAATGAAATAATATGTAGATCTGCTGGCCGTTGGCAACACTATTTACATTACTTACACCCTGGTAACATGGTGGAGTCGTCATCCTGTTCATTGTTGATCATTTTTTTCATGCCATCAAGATTGTCATGCTCAAGTATCCTTTGAAATAGAAATAGCCAGACTCGACTTTCAGCATACTTCCGGCATACTGGAGTACCTTATCTTGGACTTGAGTCCAAGTTTACTTTTGCAGAGACAAAGAACAGGATAGAGAGCAAGAAAAGATCGCAAAAGAATGCTCAGTATGTTAAGAAAGAGTAAGGGATTTTTATCCCAATTCTCTATCCCAACTCCATCATTCTCACACTTTGTAATGTGCCAGCTAACCTGAGAACTCTGCTCTAATTACAACAAATCTTGTGTAATACGATCACCATCCACAGCACAATGAAGAGGAATACACAGCTGTCAGGACCACTGGAAGCCTTCATCACCTCTCCCACAAGTACCCATTACTGTCCAAATTCATTTGCCATGATGTAGCTTTCATTCATTGGAAGGAAGTAATAAAATAGGAAATGCAAATTGACTATATTATGGGCTAATCATGAAGCATCTGTCCAGTGCTGTCAGAGTTGCCATGCAGATGTCTGTTTTGTAAGATGTCAACAAACTATAATTTTGAATAAGATGATGAATGACATGGAAACTGGCAGTTGGTTAAGAAACAATGAATAAATCTGCACTGAAAGACAAATTACAATTTTGTTTAGTATAGGTGTCAAGTTGCCTGGTGCTACAGTATGTTGGTGAGTTTCCCCATCACGAAAAGGATGACACCTATCCTCTTAAAGATGAGTAATTAAGTGGTTATTTTCTTCCTTTGTGTTTGAATGAAGACCCAATTGGCTCACAGTTTTACCTATTTTGGGATGTTTATAAATCCTTTAGCTCAGAGAAAAAAAAGTTCTGTCATGTAAATATATTTCTGCTATGAAAAACTTGCCTTTCTCGATGAGCACACAATGATAGGAAATTATAGGATATGTTATGATTGGACATTTACTTTTTACTAATTAAGGCTCTTGATTTTATATTCACTAAAATTAAACCTAGTTGACCAGTATGCTCCTCTGTACATACACTTTGGCCACAAATATGTAAAAATCTACCGGCATGTCTGCCATGATCACATATGCCAGTACTGTGATTTTATCCCTAATTGTGGTGATTGATTGCTTGATTTAGCGGAGCCTGACTCAGTTTAAGGAAAAGGTAACGCTCAGTCCAGGTCTAAGGTATAAAGACATGAAACAACATTTTTTAAAAGACATGATTAAAGCAAAACTAAATATTCAGTCCTTACCTGTGTCACGATGATGATGATCCTGCATGGTCTCCATTTTCTCTTTCCACAGCAGGCTCTTAAATTACTGTTCCCTGTCTGGGATATTCACACCCTGTTTGCCATTTTTACACACCGTGTTTCTCTTGGCTCCAGTATCTTAGTTTTTTGGTTTTGTTCTGCTTGTCGATATATCCTCTTGTCTCACATACCTCTTCCTGTTTAGTGGTTTTCATATTTAATATTAATTAATTTAATTCGTTACATTTTACAGTCGAGAGTTTGGGGAGATTGGGGGGAAGATTTATTTTATTTATTTATATTTTTTTTAGGGGGTGGGGGTGATGGATCGTAAGGGGGCCTTGTACAAATGCTGTATATGCTACATCCTTATATAAATGCCCAGTGTCTTCCTCTGAGAATCCAGAATTTAATATGTATGTGTAATGTATGTAATGCATTATAATACATGAAAAATGTATATCTTTATAGTACTTCATTTGAAATACAATAACAAACACAGTCTACCAGCCACCATTACTGCAACTCCTCATCCCTCTGTGCACAGTGTAGCACAGGCTGTCTCATACAGCAGATCTGTGTTTGTGGTTCATCATCAGAAGCTGAGGTTAAGTCATAATATACTTACTTATAGTTGAAATATGTACTTAGAGTCTGTAAACTGTAATATAATATAATATAACTGTTAATTAAAAGAAGGCAATAGGTACATGAAGATGTACTGTAATAATGTAGCCTAATTAGGGCTTGATTAATTTGTCTTTGGCATAGCCAATAATGTTTTTGTTTACAAAAGGACACGACAACAGTACACTAAAATAAAGCTGTGTTAAAAATAATTCTTATAAGGCTTCTGTGTGACTTGAGTAGGTGTGTGCACAGTGAATTATTTGTTCATTACAATTAATGTACTCGGACAAATTAAAGCTGTACATTAACCTTTAAAAAAATAGGGTTTGAAGAACAATGAGTCATCTAACAGAGATCAGTACACTCACTGGTCATTTTATTAGGTACACCTCCTTGTTTCTACACTCATCTTCCATTTTATTAGCTCCAACATAACATGCACACTAGATCTACTTTGTAGTTCTAAAATTACCACAGTCTATCAGTTTCTCTACACACTGTGTTAGTCCCAATAATGTGGAAGTGGTAAAATGCATGAGAGACTGTTTAAAGAATGCACAAGGAGCCCAGGTCTTACCCACATTACATCAGCAACAGTGTAAACCCTGTACATTGACCCAACAAAAGTCCATGCATTAACCAACAGCATTACTTAACAATATTAAATGGACTTGCTTTAAAATTGTCATTACTGCTATTGTAGCTCTGTTTTGTGTGTGTCTGTTTGTATCAGCTTTCTGTTTGTGAATATTAGCAATGCCTGTTTGTGTAACTTTGTATAAATGGTGAGTTTTAACACTGTCTGGTTACGTAGCATTGTCTGTGTGTATATTGTTGTGTTGTATATTTGTGGTGTTGTATATTTTTGTTGTACTCTTTTTCGTGTCACAATACACTATGCCATTTTATAAACCATTCATTAAAATATATAAAGCCAAACTAAACATTTTAAATGTGATGTAAATGCATAAGAAACTTCTTGCTAAATGACATAAATCTAAATTTGGAAATGTGTAAAAGTCAATCTTTTTTTACTTGTTGACTTTTAAACATTTATTAATAAATAACTGGCAAACATAAAAAATTAATGATTCAAGACTGCATCCTTCTATAAAAGAAGATTCACATTCGTTTTTATCTATTCTAGGTGATGCTGGTAGGTGATTCAGGAGTGGGGAAGACTTGTCTCCTAGTGCGCTTTAAGGATGGAGCCTTCCTAGCTGGCAGCTTCATTTCCACTGTGGGCATTGATTTTAGGGTGAGTAGCACACAGACTTTGAGCTTCACTCAAATTATATTTTGCTTTATTCAAATATAGGTATATTACTTTCTTTAAATATCATAAAAGGTCTGAATTGTTTTCGCTCTATAAAATCACAACTGAAAGATTATTCCATCAAATGAAAACCCTCAAAGTAGTATAAATCCGAAGAATAAAATCATAATATTTAATGTATTATATTTCTGGGCAGGGTAGGTAAGATTTTTGCATCTGTGAAACTATTTTATAATCCCCGTTGTAATCTTTGCTGCCTACTTTGTAATAGGGTCACATTTTGTGGAGTTTAGCAAAGCTACTGGTTAGAAAATATATCACAAGCAGGGCACCAAGTAGTAATTCTTAATTTAGCCTGACATACTTAGCAGGTGTGTCTGTTAAGCTACATCTGTGTGTGGTTGAATGAGAACTACACACTTATAATGAAAACAAGTACAAGCTAATGACATTAAGCATTTGTTTTTGGATAAAATATATATGCATTGTGAGTCAAAAACCACAGGACACCCATTTATTTCAAAAACAAAAGGGAAACTGACATACAACACGAATTCCAATAAAGTTGGGATGTTGTGTAAGACATAAATTAAAACAGAATAAAATGATTTGCAATTCCTTTTCTACCCTCATTAAATTGAATAGACCACAAAGATAAAATATTTAATGTTCAAACAGACAAACTTTATTGTTTTTTACATGTTCACTCATTTTGAATGTGCTGCCTGCAACACGGCCAAAAGAAATTGGGACTGTGGCATGTTTACCACTGTGTTACATCACCTTTCCTTTTAACTACACTGAATAAGCGTTTGGGAACTGAGGACTGTAATTGTTGAAGCTTTGAAGGTGGAATTCTTTCCCATTCTTGCTTGATGTACAACTTCAGTTGCTCAACAGTCCGGGTTCTCTGTTGTCATATTTTGCACTTCATAATGCTACCACACATTTTCAGTGAAAGACAAGTCTGTACTGCAGGCAGGCCAGTCTAGTACCCACAACTCTTTTACTGCAAAGCCACACTGTTGTAACACATGCAGAATGTGGCTTGGAATTGCTTTGTTGAAATAAGCAGGGATGTCCTTAAAACCTGTATGTACCTTTCAGCATAATGATGTCGGCTTTTATGTCGCCTGAGGGATTAAAGGTACCGTGCATTCAATGTTGGTTTTCGGCCTTGCCTAGATGATGAAATCCCTAAATTACTTGCAATCTCACAATGAAAAATGTTGTTCTTCAACTGTTTTACGTTTTGCTCATGCAGTTGTTCACAAAGTGGTGAATCCTTGCTTGTGAACGATTAAGCTTTTTGGGGATTCTCCCTTTATACCCAATCATGACACTCACCTGTTTCCAAATAACCTTATCACCTGTGAATGTTCCACCCAGGTGGGTTTTGAGCATTCCTCAACCTCAATTCCCAGTCTTTTGTTGCTCTTGTCCACATTTTTTTGGAACCGATTGCAGGCATCAAATTCAAAATGAGTGAATATTTGTAAATAAAAATAAGATTTATCAATTTAAACATTAAATATCTTGTCTTTGTAGTGTATTCAATTGAATATGAATATGTTGAATCTTAACAAATACCCTAATAGGGGAAGAAAAGGATTGCTGTAATATTTCTTGTGGTTCAACCACTGTGGTTCTTGTGGTTCGACAACTGAAGTTGTCAACAAAGAAAGTTCTGATGTCCAGGGAACACAGCTGCTGTATCATATCCATAGACTTCAATAACCAACACAGAGAAATACCGCCAATTTCAAACAGTACTGTTATATCTCTCATAGCCAAATTCTTGAGAAACCGGGACTGTGGACCACGAGCCACATAGTGGTCATCTGGAGACCGCTAGCGACGATGCATGTGTTTTGTGGCTTTTGACTCACCTTGTATATAGATGTTTTTCATCTGGTAGTATTATTCAGTACTTGTCAGCTGGGTATGCATTTTGTTGTTGACGTTAATTTGTTGCTAATAACATATGACACAGAACATAGTTGTCCTCCATATTACTTGTTGTAACAGAACACATTTTATGTTTTTACCTTAACAGTGAGTTGTCATTATTTCAGTGGACACTGGTTTGTAATTAAATGGTTATGTGCATAGGCTAACATATTATATAAATGGTTCAAGGTTAGAGCTAAAAACATTCTAAAATGTTTATGCTTTTGTCCCTTCATTTTTTATTTGTATGTAAATTGTACCATATCTAAGGTACTGATATCTTGTAATGTATACTTCATTTCTGTGTGGTAATTTGTTGTATGTTTTAAAATTGTCTTTCAAACTGTGCCAATAACAAAATATATTAATACATTATATATGTTATATTTTATGAACTTTATTACTTGCAAATAATGCTTTTATAAAAGTTAAAAGCTATCGGATAGGATTTTGGCCTTCCAATAGAACGCATCATATTAATTGTTAATTTGTGCATATTTTGCTTTCTTGAAATATGTACATATAGCTTTCTTAATTAATCCATTGTGTTTGAATAGACACTAACATAATCCTTGCAAATATGTAAGACCTAAACATTGTTTATAAATATTTTTAATTTGAGTCAATTATATTATGTTAATTATATTATTTATCAATATATCCCTTAGAAATGCATTGACAGCATGTTCTGGTTCAAATTTGAACCCAACTAATTTTCACTGATTCAAAACCAGCTTCAAAGATTTACTCCTCCCCCTCTGTGTCTACACAGACAGTGGGTAAAATAAGTATTTAATACACTACCAATTTGGCAAGATTTCCCACCTACAAAGAATGGAGAGGTCTGTAATTTTCATAGTAGATGCACTTCAACTGTGAGAAACAGAATAAAGAAATCCAGAAAATGACCTTGTATAACTGTTTAAAATTAATATGCATTTTATTGCATGAAATAAGTATTCTGTCACCTAACAACCAGCGAGAATTCTGGCTCTCACAAACCTGTTGGTTTTTCTTTAAAATGCCCCTCCTGCAGTCATTACTCCTTACTTGTATAAAAGACTCCTGTCCACACACTCAATCAATCACACTTCAAACTCTCCACCATGTATAAGACCAAACAGCTGTCTAAGGACACCAGGAACAAAATCGTTGACCTCCAGAAGGCTGGGATGGGCCACAGGACAATTGGCAATTACTGAAAAGGCAACAACTGTTGGTGCAATTTGAAGTTCGCCATTGACCATCTGGGTGATCATGTGGTCAGATGAGACCAAAATATTGTACTTTGTTATTATCTCCATTTACCATGTTTAGAGGATGAATGCAATCCCAAAAACACCGTCCCAACCATGAAGCTTGGGAGTGGAAACATCATACTTTGGGTGCTTTCTGCATACTTCAAAATCGTCAGTGGGTCAAATACTTATTTTCCCGACTGTACATTTATTTTATTTTATTTATTTGGCTTCTTTAACGTCGCTATCGGCATCAGTGGCCATGTAAGCGACACACACACGAGGTTATATCCATACACAACAGACTGTACATAAAGCATACTTATAAACTACGAAACCGACATGCGACCAAAAGTACTGGGACACAAGCCCGCACTTTGCAACATATCAAGCACTGTAGTGGAAATGAAGGTATAATTCTGTAAATAGAAATACAGTAATATTACTCTATGAGACTGAGGCTGTATGCACCACACTAGGAAATTAGGAAATTGCTACTTTAACACACAGAACCAGTGGAAAAAGTATCCAGCATGAGTGTGTGTGGGCGAGTGTCATATTATGATGGAACAGGCTTCACTGAACAGCATGTGTGGTAGGCTTGCCATGAAGTGATAGGGACTGTTGGGGAAAGAAGTATATTTAGATTTGGCACAATAGTGTCTAAACCGCAAAGTTATTACCAGCCAATTTACTCAAGGCAACTTTGAAACAAAATGTTGCAATTATTTGATGACCCTGGTTTAATCTGATTGGTTATAGCAATAGGAAAAAATAGGAAAGTAATGTATCATGTATGTATGATACATGTGAGAATTTGGATGTAAAGCTTGAAAGTTTGTGACATAAGGTTGTGAAAAATAGAATTTTCTATATTTTAAATGTATTTTATAGACATGACCTAAAATATTATCAACATATCACAGAAATCCTTAAATAGATAAAAAGAACCCAATTAAACAAATGGGATATAAATATTATACTTGGTCATTTATTTGAGGACAGTGATCCAGTATTACAGTGATCCAGTGGCAAAAGTATTTGAACTTTTATTTTTAGGGTTATGCTCTTGTGTAGCAATAACTGTGATTAAACATTTCTGGTAACTGTTGAAAAGCTCTGCACATCGACTTGACGGTATTTTAGTTTACTCCTCTGTACAGTACAGCTTCAACTTTGGTATGTTGGTGGGATTTCACCAACGAAAACATTACCTTTAAACTTCTTAAATAAATTAATGGTAGAATGTCTTGTGTGCGTAGGGTCATTGCTTGCCCCATATTTTCCTTTTAAATAATGTACTTTGAGATTCATTGTTTAATCAATGATGGATTGTCAAGTCTTGTCCCAAATGCTGGTGACGTTCTCCTTGCAATACTGTAATGCACACCACTGTTGTTCATTGATGTACATTGTTCACTGTTGTACATTGACATTAACATTAACTCGTCTTTGACTTCCTCTACTCATGAAGCACTTACACAAATGTGCTCTGAAGATCAGACAAATCTTCAATTTTTTCACCAAATGTGATTTATGGATTGTGAATAATGCAAGGAGAAAAATGATATTCACGTTGTTTAATTAAAATTTCTTTCCAAGGATGCCTTCAAGAATGATTTTCTTGGTCAACCTTGTGCTTGTATGAAATTTCAGCGTTTCTGTCCAACTGAATGACTATTCTTTATATCCCTGTAATGACAGTACCACACTTGGATAGCCCAAGTCTCCTGTAGAGCAAGCTCCCAATTGCCATGACAACCTCAGCAAAGGCAGAAATAAATGTGTCTGTGGGGCAAGGTCAAAGAACAATGAAACAGTTGTTTTTAGTTGTTTAGTCTAAGATTAACCATCGCTGAATATATCGCTTGTAACTGATACAGCAGTGCCTGCCAGTTAGTACAGTTGTATAAAATAATTTTAAGAAACAGGCCAAAATGTGGCCATGAAAAAAATAATAGTTAAGGTGTTGGTTATATGATTACTCAATCTAAAACTACAGCTGTACTTTGACATGGGTAACTAGTAATGATGCACTGATACTCAAAAGTTTGTGGACACCCAAAAACATTTATATTAATAATTTCATTTCACTTTTCTCGGAATACTTTCAATTAGGTTTTTTTTGTGAGGTTGGACGCTGATGCTGAACAGTGAGTCCTGGCTCAATGTTTGTTTTCTAATATAGCTCAGAGGTGTCTCATAAAGTTTAGGTCAGTGCTCTGTGCAAGCAAGCCAAGTTCACAATATCAAAGATAAAAAAACACCACATAATTTAAAAAGTTTAAAATGTTTATGCGTCGTTTATTATAACCAACTGTACACTGTATGTCAATTGAGAGTTCATGCTTTTATATTTTATGTTATGAGCATAGTGATAACACAGTAGTAGTGTGCATCCCTGTTGACCATTTATGTATGTAAATTAAGGTAAAGTTAAATTAGTATAATTTTTGAGACAACGTCTGAAACACAAAAATTTGTCTGAAAAACATATGTGTATTTGTTTTCAGTAGGGATGCACAGAAATTAACATTTTTGACTGAAACTGAATAAAAGCCGTACACCAAAAGCTGAATACTAAAAGCTAAATACCAAATGTGTTTGTTTTGCAGGTTTCACAGTTAAATTGAACACACATTCCTCCAGAATAGGCATGAAAAACATGGGACACCAAAACTTGAACCTCCCTTTTCGTTAAGGTAGGGTCAAGGAATGATCCAACTTTTTGGGTAATTGCCATAAAGTTTGGTGAATACAGTATATTTAATATATTTATATATATGGAGACAATAAATATATATGGGGTATTTAAAAATGAAACTTGTCGAGTCCAAGCCAAATCAAATAACAGCCGTTATTTAAGCTTAGAAGGTATTAAACACTTGTATTGCATAATTTTCTAGAAAGTTATTGGTGTTTGTTAGGGTTCCTACTTTCCCCCGGTGCGTTCGGCCAGTCGCCATTACAGAGCCATCGGTGGGACGGCTTTATATCCACTATCTTAATTATGTCCAGATCCCGAACAGCTGCTACGCGTCCTATAAAGGTGTGGGTTTTGGCGCTCCCCCGGGGCTCCGGGGGCTTATTAGGGATGATGGACTGGTATGGGCGGGGAACCCTCGAGGTATTTTGTTTGTATGGGGCACTTTTTCCCCGTCCCATACTCGTGCGCTCCTCGCACGGTCAGAGCTCGTGCTCTCCGGTCGTCAGTACCTACCTAGCCTCACTTTAGGTCTGACTTCTCCGTTTTAGAGCTCACGCTCGCCCTTTGGCGCTGCGGCATCCTTTTCCACTCTTTACAGCAGAAACCCGGTTCTGTGTTAGAAGTACACTGTTCGGCGCTCTTGCGCTCTATTTAGTCGGACTCTAGTCGTGGCTGGCTCTAGGTGTGCCCCGACTAGAGTAGCCACCGGGTAAACACACACTCTATAAGACGTATCCCGGTTTTGGCTTTTTAGTATTGCATGCACTTTCGAGCTCACTTTCGCTCCCTGGGGTATGGACTACCTCCATGCCTCGCCATTTAAGAGAAATCCCAACCGTGCCTTATGCACGCTTGCCTCGACTGACGCTTTGGCGTCCTCTCGTGACTAGGTCACGCGCTGCTCCCACTTGGGACGCAACCTCGGCGTACCCCTTTATCCTTTCGGTTTTATTATGTTAGGAGTCTGACGCTCCGCTTTTTATCCCTTTTTAGTTGTTCTATTTTATTTCCACATTATTATTATTATTATACGACGTGAGATATGCTTATCCCGCATACTTGGGTCCAATTAAAAACACCACCACATCTCGTAACAGTTTGGGCCCAAACTTTCCTCCCCGTATACATTTGGGTCTAATTTGTGCACTCTGGTTTCCTCCCACATTCCAAAGACGAGTTAGGTCACTTAATTGGCTCAGTGTAATTGTGTCTGACTAGTTGTTGATATAACCTTACCTTTGTAGTTACATGGATGCTTATGCAACGTTGAAAGGAAATATACAAAAAACAAACAAAATATTGGGTTATTCTGGCTGTTCTTATACCCTGCTCCGCTGATCTTCTTGCTTATCTTTATTTGGCACAGCTCATTAGCTTTATTCTTCTCTTTCTTTTAGTCACTGCCATTCACTTTCTAGAGCAGGTGTGTCATGCCATCATGGAAATGTGGCCTATTTATGATTACTAACATGGGTACAAGACAACATTTCTGCAAAAATTTTAGCAACTTGCATGTAATATTTTTTTTACATTAACCTGCACAGTGGATTAATAATATAATTTCAATATCAGTACAGCTCTAAATGTTATTACAACACTAATAACACTATTGTAATAATAACACAACATAATGTTATTGTCTACATCAGTATTTTTTTTAATTACAAGTGGTGCGCATCACTAGCAGTATCCGTACTGAAAGTCAGGGCTTATAGTAAAATCTGAATCACGACATAAATTGTAAATACGACACTGTTGTAAATGCAACATCATCTTGTAAATTCAATATTTTAGACACTTGAAGACAACTTACATTTAAAGTACCATAGTAAGCTTACTAAGTTAGATTTATTTCTGTGCATCACAGGCAATGCTAGGCTTACAAAAAAACAAGCTGTTGGATTCTGCTAGACCCTTGGACACAAGACATACAGGGCCATGGAGTGATGCCTGTTTTGATGGACTCCATCACAGGAGTGAAGCTTTAATAGTAAGAGAGGTCTTTGTAAGCAGCCTTGGTGCAGGACTTTGTGGGGGGTTGGGTGTATCACATTTAACTTCTTGCAGCCAGGAGCTACATTCCAGAAAGGCAGACAATGGCAGCAGCTAAACCCAAAGGGGTTAAGGACCACTAAGAAACCGTGACATAGGAATAGGGTCATGATAAAGGAAACCACAAGGAAAATAAAATGTATTTTCTGAGGTTTGGTAGTATTTTTTATTATATGAGTATTATACTGTAGGAGTTAATGTACCAACTGACCTCAGCTCAGTTTTAGCTTCGTAACATGGCACATTATCCTGCTGGACGTCTCCATCAGGCGAGCGTACACTGTGATCATAAAGGGATGGATATAATCAGCAAAAATACTCAGGTAGGCTGTGGTGTTTAGTATGTGGTAGTGAGGTCAGTATTAAGTATTCAGCCATAAACATATCCCTCACACCATTACAGCACCACCACAAAAACATTAATACCAAGCAGGATGGATGCATGCTTTCATAATGTTTATCCAAACCATCTGACTCTTATCTGAATGTCACACCAGAAATCTCATCAGAGGTACCTGTGTGGGCTTTCTTCAGGTGTTCTGGTTTCCCTCCATGTTACGTAAACATATATTAAAGTTAAAGTCAGCTTTATTGGGTAGTGCTATTTACAGGAGATCATAGTCATGTAAATCAGCTTTACAATTTTCTATTATTTTTCATTATCTAAACCCCATCCTCCTTGAACATTAGGCAGATTGATTATCCTGAATTGGCCCAATCTGAGTATGTATGAGTATGTATGACTACATTCGATATAACATTGTGACTGTCGATAAATATCCATTGATGATAAAGGCGGCGTTAAATAAAACCAAACACACAGCATTAACAGCCATGCCACATTCAAAGTCTGTCTTCCGCATTCTAATGCTCGGTTGGAGGTTCAGAAGGTCGTCTTGACCATGTCTACATGCATTGAGCTGCTCCCATGTGATATTTGCATTACTGAGTAGTTGAACATGTGTATCTCTTAAAGTAAAAAATTAAGTATATCCAACATTTACAGAATATACAGTAGATAATAGAACAATAGAAAATATTCCTACTCATATGAAATAGTAACTGCTTTGTCTGAAATCAGAACAAAAAAAACCAATATAACCAACTTGATCTTGGATCAGTACTCTGGAGACTGTATTCGTGGCCACTCGAGTACTTCCCTGTTCAGCCTCATAAGTCTCGTAATCTCCTCATTGATCTCTCATAACATTAATCATAGAAAGCATGTGGGGGGCAGGATGGTACTGTTGGAACTCTCACTGGGGTCATGGGCATTCATACAGGAGAGGGCATCATCTTTGCCGTTCTTTGAGCCTGGACGAAACGACAAGGTGAATCAGAAGCGTTCAAAGAAAAGCACCCAACATGCTTGCAATGGATTCAGGTGTTTGGTCATGGTCAGTGAATTTGATAAACAGGTGAAGGGCTCTCTGGAACCAGTGTCGCCATTCCTTCAGGACTAAGTTGATGAAGCTCTCAATCACCCAAACTATAATTTCACTCCGCTTAAGTGGTTTTTTTTTTGGAAAAAAGAAAAGCCACAGGATAAAGTTTATTCTTCTCCCCTGTGTGTTGGGACAGGAACACCCCCACTCCAGAATTTGAGGCATCAACCTCCACATCACAGGGTTTCCCTGGAATCAGGGTGGCAGAGTATGGGGGTGGTTGTGAAAGCAGTTTTGAGCTTAAGTGCCACATCTTTTTTCATCCAGCACTACCTTGTCCCATCATTAAACGGCTCTGATCACTTACTTTTGCCTTTCCAGTCACTCTCACACGTCATGCATCTTTGTAACTCATCCACTTTCATCATCTGTGCACAGCTGTTTCTTGTAGATCTTGATGTCGTCAATGTAAGCAATGGCTCACCTTCTTTACTGTCCTAGTACATCATTGATTAGACAGCGAAACACACTTGGAGCTACTGTACTGAGTGCTTGTTAACCTTTTGGAGGTTGGCGCAAGAGTCATAGTCGTGATGAGGAGGAAGGTGACAATCTCTGGTTTTGCTTTTTAGAAATTTCTAATGTGTGATTTTCATTTGGATTACGAGTATTTTAATGTTTAATCAAGTGTATACTGGACTAAATAATGCCGAAATGCACATTATTATATAATATTTCTCTTTGCTCTTGGCTTGTAGACTATAGCTTTTATAGACTCAAAATTTTGTGATATTCCAAAATGAGTATGAAGTGATGAAATAAGAAGCATTAGATCTTTTTTTAGTAAACAAGAACATCAGAGAAGCAAACAGCAAATCAGCGAAAGATGTTTTATAATGCAAAGGAGATTTGCTATGGCTTTTTGTGACAGTGAATCCTAGGGATCCAGCGAGACAAACCAGGATCCCCATGTTATATTGGATGGAGCCCCCAAGATGCAATATCCACAAGATAGACTACCAACTTAGAAAACAAAGGGGTATTTATTACATTACAAAATGCTGGTCAGGCAGAGACCGATCATAAAAGGGGAGGAACCCAAGTCTTGCACAGGATGGAGAGTCAGGACTCGTCCCAGACAGGGTCCGAAACTAGGGGCTGAAACCTTGTGACTGTTGGGAGCACCAGCCCAGCCTTGGGGATGCCGAGCCACAGTCGAGGCACGAGGAGAGGTCGTTCCAGGGAGTCCACCCAAGGAACTAAACGTTCCCTCCGGGCCGGGCAGGTGGAAAATCCACAATGAGTGAGGAAGTAGAGAGTCGGCAGAAAAACGGCATGAGAGCCGAGAGACGGAAAGCAGCTAGGGAGGGGGCACAGGAGCCGAGAGTCAGAATGGCACAGGAGCTGCGAATTAGAACGGATAATGTGAAAAGCCAAAACGGCATATGATCCGAGAGTAGAAACAGCATGTTAGCTAATAGGCCGAACACGGTGTAAGTGCATAATCAACCAACTTTCTTTGACTTTTTTTTTTTTGCTTTTCTGATGATCTTGTTTAATGAAATAAAATCAAAATAATTATTTTTTCAGTTGCTTACATTTTTTGTTTTAAATTTTGAAGTTGCATTAATTTTTGGGAACAGTATATAAAGTAGTTATTCTTGCTTATATAATCTAAGCTGCCCAAGGAGGTTGGGTCTTTTTTGGGTATTGGTCCTCCTGAGGTCCCTTCCTTATATCTTTTTTAGGAGTCTTTTCTCGCCACTGTCAGGCTTGCTTAGTTTGTGATTGGCCTTATAATTTAGAAAATAATACAAAATTGTAAAATTACTTTAGGACAATGCTCCATTGTAAACAATGCTATAGAAATAAAGCTGATTTTACATTATTTATTTTTAATGTCATGCTAGAATGTGAAAAAAGGCAAGGACTTTAATAGAGTATGAATATTTGGATACAAAAATGTATACATTATAATTGGGCTTTATAGGTAAGTGGTGTAAAACCATAAGTTAATAAATACTTCTTACAATGGTAATAATAATTAATAAAAAAATATTAATAACAATGACAACAATTAATAACAAAGTTGTTATTATTATGTTGTTGTTGTTGTTGTTGTTGTTGTTGTTATAGTTGTTGTTGTTATAGTTGGCAACTGCATATTATGGTTATAAATTGCCTCATTTATCCCAAACACAGTTTACTTTGGGAGGAGAAACACTGGACAGAGCTACTTTTAGGTCTTATTATCTTTCAGAGCAGTGGTACCTAGATGATCCACAGTCTCACATATCGCAATTACCTCACATAACATAAACCTCACATAAAGTGTATTAGCTGTACACACGCGCGCAAGGGGTTGTAATCAGTGCAGCATAACTAAAGGGAGAGAACCAGAATTTAGTAGTCTAAATCTAACTAAAAGCCTGAGTAAATAAGAATGTCTTTAGCCTAGACTTAAAGATTTGGAGTGTGTCTGAA
>JAVSBV010099193.1:0-22619 GCA_033117975.1 Parotocinclus spilosoma | reverse complement strand
GCATGGTAATATGATAGGATGCCACCTGTGCAAAAAAAATCCAGTCGTGAAATGTCCTCGCTCCTAAATGTTCCACAGTCAACTGTCAGCTGTATTATAAAAAATGGAAGTGTTTGGGGAAACGACAGCAACTCAGCCATGAAGTGGTAGGCCATGTAAACTGACGGAGTGGGGTCAGCGGATGCTGAAGTTCTTACTGCGAAAAGGTCACCAACTTTCTTTAGAGTCAATCACTACAGACCTCCAAACTTCATGTGGCTTTCAGATTAGATGATGAACAGTGTGCAGAGAACTTAGTGGTATGGGTTTCCATGGTCGAGCAGCTGCATCCAATCCATACATCACCAATAGCAATGCAAAGCCTCGGATTCAATGGTGTAAAGCACGCCGCCACTGCACTCTAGAGCAGTAGAGGCGTTTTCTCTGAAGTGATGAATCGAGCTTCTCCATCTGGCAATCTGATGGACGAGTCTGGGTTTGGCAGTTGCCAGGAGAAACGGTACTTGTCTGAATTAGAGCAGAGACTGAGATCAATCAATCGTCATTTTCAGTTACCTGTGACAAACAACAAAATTTTGACCTTTTTATGTTGATAACCTTTGAACCACTAAAGATATTGCAAATATTTGTGTAGTCAAGACAATTCTGATCTTCTTTGATGTGCTACATGACCACGTTACCATGTAGAAAATCTTGCCCTTGATCCATTATGGCAGCTTTCAAGATGCCGGCCATTTCCAGACATAGCCTAAAAGATGGGCTCCCTCACCCGTTACTTGCTGGGGTATTCAGAATATTTAAATGCATTTTCCCTTTTGTTCTTGAAACAAAAGGGTATCCTGTGGCTTTTGACTCACCCTGTATAATGTTTGATAACTTTGAATAGCACCATTTTCTTTGCAAGCCTACATGCTTGGGATATAGATAGATATTGAGATGTTCTGTAGCTTATGTCCTTTGTTCATTTGGAGTAAGTTTTTCTCTATGCTGTACTTGCACTCACTTGATTTGTAGTAATTGAAGGCAGCTGTTTTATTTGTGGTTTTGCTCTCTAAAATTGTGTTCCATGTATTAATATGAATTGTGATACTAAATCAGATAGAAAAGATGCAGTTCTTTTAACTGTACAGTATTATTTCCAGGCTCACACTTTGTGAAATTCTTTGCACCATGGTGTGGCCACTGCAAGGCTATGGCTCCTACGTGGGAACAACTTGCAACCAGCTTTGAACACTCTGACTTGGTCAAGATTGCAAAGGTAAAGTTTTCATAATCTTTTGTGCCATGTGGTTTTATTTGTCAGCATGTGGGTGCTCAACATGTTAGATTTTAATTACAATAGCGCTTTTCACAATAGAGCATTGTCTCGAAGCAGCTTCACAACATTATATTAAATTAAATGCCGAATTCCGAATAAAGCAAGCCTAAAGTGCCAGTGGAAAGGAAAAACTCCCTAAAAGTTCAAGACTCAAAAAAGTTTCTACCCTCCTTGGGTGGCCTAGATGTTAATTGAAATAATTAAATTCTTATTAATAGTAGAATTAAATAAATAATAACAGTTAAATAAAAATATATGTAATATATTGACATGACCCCAGTCCCTGTAACCTGAGCCATGCATCCCAGTCTAAATCTAACCAAAAGCCTGTGTAAATAAGAGTATTTTAGCCTAGAAATGGGGCCAAATACAAGAAAGATCTAATTTTTCTGTTTATATCTATTCATATCTATTTCTGTTTGTCTCTATGATTGAGAAAAAAATAAACTTAGCTTTGGAAAGGGTATGGTATGGTTGTGGTCATTATACCAAGGAGCTAGCATTTTTTTTCTTGAATACATTTTCCTAGCAGGAGGAAATATATCCATGGTCGACTGAAATGTGCATTCTAAGTGGTTGGTTGCAAGCTCAAGATGATCAGTTAAGCTTAAATTTAACTTAAGTTTAAGATTATTATTTCTACTAGAGCTATCTGTGTTTATTGTAAAGAGATTATTAAAACATACTTTTTGGGGCAGATGTGAGTAACAGTTTTTAGAATGTTAGATCTGGGTGACTGATTGTCTGCTGCCTGACCCCTGCTCTGGATAGTCAGTCCCTAATCAATCTTGTCATAAGACTATGGGCACTATTGCAGGAGATGAGAGCAGCACTTTTCCAAGTGGACACTTCTCCTCCCTAAAGGCTAGGCTACACTGAAATGTCCCACATTGTTTTTAGAGCACTATTTGGACAGCCAGCAGTTCAGTGATCATAACCTGCTGTAGCTTGGTCTCCTCCCCACACTGCATCAGACATTACCTTTACACCTCTAACAATCTCTACAAAACTAGCCTTAGTTACCTCCTGACCGGCAAAGGCGTATATCGTTATCCCACTGGTAACAGGACAGAAATTTTTTTTGCATTTGTTAACAAATTGTTGTTTGTCCTCTGCGAAACTATGCTCATCAAATAATTTTTTTTTAACCAAATCATGATTATAATCACCAGTTAACATCACTCATTTGAAATAACATATTTTTTTATTTTTTTAGCTCCTTACTTGCTCTTTTTGTAATGTGTTGAAGGCCTGAAATGTAAAAATGGATGTTTATTTAAAAAGGAACTTAAGATGACCAGAAGAAGAAACAACTCGTGGGGCCATACTGTCTACAATTAAATAAAATGCTCCAGCAGCACTGCTGTCTGATCCATTCATAACAGAAAAACGCAGTAGTGCTGAGAATAATTCACCTCCAATACAGTTCTGGTCCTGTGGGGTAGAGACCAGAGTAAAAGTGGCAAATAAAATATGTAGTGAAACTGATAAAGTTATAACAAGGAAGTGATGGTAATCTTATGCCGTGTGCGTGCGTGTGTGTGCACGCGCTCGTGTGTGTATAATATGATATAATACATAACTATGTTGTAGGCTTATCTTTTATGTTCTTGCTGCAGTTGGACTGTACTCAGCATTATGAGATCTGTTCAGAGAACCAAGTGAGAGGTTACCCAACTCTGCTGTTCTTCACTGATGGAGAAAAGGTGAGGGCATTTGCTGTAAATCATATGTGTGTACATGAATAGCCATTATTAATCCACTAGACATTGAGACTAAACTGAGTCTGAACTGCCAGCTATATTCTTCATGCAATACAGAAACTCGATGGTGTTTCAAAATAATAGACCAATAAATGTGGCTTTAGTGCTTTTGTGCGAACATTAGCAAGGTAGTGTGCAATTTAGGGTTATATTTCTTATTCATCAAACTGTTTCCTATGTTAGAGCATTTGAAACTGCTTTTTACTTTCAGTTAATCAGTGCCGTATTAACGTCTTGTTAGTTTGTTGGGAGTTATGTCCATAACTATATCCCATAATGAAATATCCCCTATTTTTTTATTTTGTGAGCAGTGTATAAATGTACTTGTATGTGAACTTTACAATGGAAATCATAAATACACATAAATAAACATAAATACACATTTAGTACACATTTAGATTCTTCCCAGGCAAGCAGTATGTAGTATATGGAGTATACGCAGTACTCTCTTGCACTCGATAAGGCAGTAAGTAGTGTGTTTTAGGGAGTCACATGTCAGGTGTGAGGAGTTCTGGGAAATGCAATGAGGGAAAAGCAGTGATTGCGCAACAATACAATATTAAATACAGTGAAATCTCTGAATTCCTCTTCATTTAAACAATACAGACACTGAATGTTCAGTTCGATTTTTCTTTTCTCACAAATTGCAAACAAATATTCCAACTTTGAGCTTGGATACCCTATAAAAACACTCAATAGTCCGATCGATATATGTAATCCAGTCCATATAATGCACCAATACGGAATGCTAATTGCCATAAAGAACAACGAGTAATATTATGTATCTAGTAACATACATACATATGTAATAATTTAAATATACATAATATGTATGTTATCGTATTATTTGTGTGTATATTAGGGATCTCATGTTACCAGAAATTTGGCAGGCAGTACCAATACCACTAAAATTCTAATTATTCTCGATACCAGTTTTGATATCACAGCAAAAAAGAATCAAAAAATATGCTGGATTATGATTGCTCTAGTCTCCGGTCAGGTTCTAGGTAGCATCTTACATTAGATCCCTGGAAGCTTTTGGTGGGATTTGTCTGAACTTCTCCCTATCGGAAATCAGGGATTACTTGTAATTTTTCTGTCCATTTTCTTCAGGGTAGGGAGTGTGACTTACTGAGCATGTTTTTACTGCATCACAGACACAAAATTAATTCAAGATTTATTCTGCTTTGTTGGTTGACAGTTGGATCAATACAGGGGAAAACGTGATCTGGAGTCATTTAAAGAATTTGTGGATAATCAGTTAGCAGCTGCCACTTCCAAAGATAAGCCTGCCACTGAAGATGCAAATGACAGTGAAATACCACGGAGTACAGAGCCTGATAAAGATGAGGTAAGTAGAGTATGGTCATCTGTGTAATAAGATGTAACTCAAGATTAGATTAGTCCTCAACTGGCACCAAATGTCATTACTGGAGCTGTTAATAGCCTAGGACATCAGTGTCTGATTAAATTTAAGATTTATTTGAGTTGATTAAAGGCTGACCTTTAATGCCAAACTAAGCAAAAAACGGCCAACAACACCTGTCACCACACGCAAACCTGAAGCTGGTTGTCCACAAACACTATACACAACCTGTGCCTGAAAAGTTTAAGATTAAAATATATGTGAGACTCTCCCGTGCACAGGCTCTAAAATACACGAGGATACGCTCAGTAACAAGTTGGCTTATATTAGCTTTGACAGCAGTCATATAGGGTAAAGCAGAATTGGCTGAATTGCTAAGGGGGTATTATGCCTTCAGAAGGTCTGGTTCATCCTTTAGAGCTTTTGTTTCTGACACAACCTTAGAGTAGATAACTTGCTACCTGCTAGGTCATTCCCCAAAATTACAAAAATATTTTGGCTGGTGATTGTAAACGAACAATGATTTTTACAAAGCCAGACACCTGTCTGAATTAAGAGGTACCTGTCAGTGTAAGAACTGTAGGAAAAAGGCAAAGTGCTGTTCAGAATTAATGAATAAGCTGCACAATATCTGAATAAAAAATCTGGATAGCTTGTCTCACATCGTCTACCCTTGGACACAGAAAAGGCTGGTGCACTGGTACACCAAAAAGCTATGACAACTTAGAATAACACCCTGAAAGACTTGGAGTCTCACAATTTGGCTCTTTATAAATGTATAGTATTGATATGGAACTATCTGCCTTGACTTGGAGTAAGAACAGTCATATCAATCATTTTATGAAATTACAAAACACAATTCAAGCTTTTACAGTTTCAGTTTTAGCAGTCAGGTCTTGAACCTCAATCCTTTTAGTCATTAGTACAGAACCACTGAGTCAAACCACTCACTCACAAACACCAATTTTTTTTATTTTTAATATGTTAAATTACATAAGTGATTAGCGCAATAAATTGTAAATATTTGCCACGTTTAAATGTTGGTCATTTAATAATGTCTATTACTTTTTTCTGCCTTCTAGTCTAGTGTTGTAGTACTTAATGAAAGCAACTTTGACGAGATTGTTGCCAAAGGTCTGTCCTTTATCAAGTTTTATGCTCCTTGGTAAGTGGTTTGTGATCTTCATTTTTTGTTTCTTTATATTTTTCTTGTTAAATTTGCTAATATTTACAGAGACTGTACGCCACTAGTTTCTTCGCATTACAGTTAAAATCACTGCCAAGTATATGCCATTTATAAGACATTTGATTACTAAAGTTCAATTTCTATTCTGACCTACAAACAGATGTATGTTTAAACACTTATGTAGTTAACTGCTGCTGTATTTCTGTTATTTGCATGTCATTTTGATGATCACTGTTGGTACTGTGTTAAAGGTGTGGACATTGTAAAAACCTGGCTCCTGTGTGGGAAGACCTATCCAAGAAGGAGTTTCCAGGCCTTACTGATGTCAAGATTGCTAAAGTGGACTGCACTACTGCAAGAACTCTTTGTAACAGATTCTCTGTAAGTCGTACTGTTGTGATTAAAGATTGTTTGCTGTTGGACAAACATTTTAATGTTAACAAATTAATTTAGGTCCCATTCCCACTTGTGTTGAGCTCTTCAATAAGAATATTTTGTTTGACTTTTCATCATTGACTTCATTACAGAGTATGCGATTATCATGAACTGTGAGCAATTCATCTGCTTCAGATAGTACCTGACATTCTCAAATTACTTATCTAGCCAATGGAGCTCTCACTGGGGCGCCAAAATTCAAATTTTCTAATTTACCATTGAATCCTTAAATGTAATTAGATTTTCTTAAGGGGTATAAAACAAGTGAATACAATGTCATTTTCTACCAAGAAGGTGGCGACGCAGCATTTCAAGTCTTTAAACTGGTAGCATTTTGATGTGATTATAATAATATTTATTGTTTATATCTGTGGAATGAGGATTACAGGTTAGGAAAGGTATTCAGATGTTCACAGAGGGCCAAACGTGTATATGTAGTGGGAGTTAGTAGTGGGAAACAGCCCTCTTATTTATTACTTATTTAGCATAGCCACCTTTTAATTTAATGACAGTCGTTTTATATCCCTACCAGCATTGCACACCTAGATTGTGGAATGTTTGCCAATTTGTCTTTGCAAAATAATTTGATTTCAGTCAGATTTCATGGTTCTAGCAGTGCACTCAAGTCCATTGATTTTCTTGGATTTCATAGGTCAGGGCTATTACTTGGCCACTGAAGGACTTTCACCTTTCTGTATTTGCCACCGTTTTGTTTTTGTGGCAGTGTCACCCTGGAAGGTGAAACTCTTGCCCATTTTCAGCTGTGTGGCAGATTATCCAATGTTTTCGTCAAGATGTTGGATTTGCTTGGCAGCATCTATTGTCCCTTCAATCCTGACCAGCTGTCTAGTTCCTGCTAAAGAGAAACACCCCCCATAACTTTGTTGCCACCCTCAAGCAACACAGATTGTATGGTGCATTTTTGGTGAGATCTGTTGGAGCCTCTTTGACCTCTTGGAAATCAATAAAAAACAAAAGTCCTGCATGACATTCCAGTCCAGCCCAGCCTCATGATATTAGAATCTGCCAAGTGTTTTTGGCAAAGCACCTTTTCCCAAATACATTAATTACCAAACACAATAGCACACAGAGAAAGAGTTGTTTGAATTGAAACTTTATTTGTGGGAATGTAATGATGATGTGAAAGGATAGAGCCAGAGCTTGTTTGCTGTGTGTGCTTTCGTGCACCCTAATGGAACTGCTGTTGGAACACCACCTAACTACTAATTCAGAATGTGATGGATGTCGGGCAAAATTTGTCAAAATGATCATCCTGTTCAGTGATGCTCCCCCTTTCAAAGTTTGTCAACTGGGCAAAATTACTTGGTGACTCTTGTAGGGACATGTCTACCAGTGGATGATCTTTCACCAGGAGGTACACTACCCAGAAGTAACCGCCGAGAGCCTTTTTATAGAGAAGCACGTTTAAGCTTTATTGTGGCAAGACCCAGTGTCTAATCAGACCACTCCAGTAATAATTTACAGTAATTTATTTAAAGGTATTTACTCAATTTTGAGAACAGCCATTTTGATTTTCACAAGGTTTTCTGCCTCAGTTTTTAGAATCTTGTTTCATGTTTATATCTGCAACTATGAAATACAATTATAAGCAATTCATACATTTTTTTTTGTCTTGTTATTGACAAATACATCCAGTTTAAGGAAAGACATTCTGCAATTCACCTCCACTACCAGCATCTGTTCATCAAAATCTTAAATGATTGTAATGATGGCTCGTTCTTACCCAGTCAATGCTTGGTGTTTAACATTGTTTGTTTTGGTCCATCCTCTTTTTGAGGATTGATCCACAGGTTCTCAATTGGATTGAGATCTGTGGAGTTTCCTGGCCATCGACCCAAAATTTCAATGTTTTTTTTTGTTTTTTTCCCCTAGCCACTTGGTTATCACTTTTGCCTTGTGACATTGTTCTCCATCATGCTGGAAAAAGCATTGTGCAGGACACAGGACTCATGGTAGCGCTCATATTTAGTCTCATTTCAGTCTGTCCTTGAGGTTTTTCTTGGAGAGAACTGGCTTCTTTGCTGCCCTTCTTGACACCAAGCCATCCTTCAAACCCTTCGTCTCACTGTGTGTTCAGATGCACTTACACCTGCCCTCTGCCATTCCCGAGCAGGCTCTGCATTGGTGGTGACATGAGCTTGTAGATGCATCCTTTTTACTTTCTTGGCTTTCTTGGGCACAGTGTATCCTTTCTTCACTGCAGATAAACCACTTTCTTTGTTCAAAGTTCTTGATGATTCAATAAATAGTTGGTCGGAGTGCTCCTTGCTTGTGAAACCATTTTGATTCAGTGCAATGATGACTGCACGTTCTTCCTTGTAGGTAACCATGGTTAAATGAATAAAACTCCTTTGATGCAAACAGTCTGCTCTTCTAATCAGCATGACAGAGTGATATCAGCTGTCTTGTCCTCTTCAAATTTTCTCCTGAGCTAACGAGATTATTCAATGAACGTAATTTTTTTTGTCAGTGAGTATAAATGCCGACCTGAAGATGATATCCTAGTAATGCCTCTGTTTCCATGTAATTATACTGCCAGTACTGCCAAATAACATAAAACCTCTCCTTAAGAGTCATGGTTTATAATGCAAAAGCTAACTTCTGTTCCTCAAGTGTCTAGTCTTTGTCAGCAGAAAAACCTTTTGTTGAACAGTACTCTTCACTTCATTTTTTTAAAATTATGCTCATAAATATGTTTCCCTAAGATTTCTTCCTCTGCCAAATTTAGGCTCAGTCCTTTTAGCCATTCAGTCTCTTATTTATCTATTGTGCTGTTTTTTAGTTGAAATGTTTCCAATAACATTTTCATTGTTGTCTGATTTTTATATTTGACTAATTGTGATAAGGTAGGAAGGTTGCCCAGTCACAATAAATACCACAGTAATATAATAGCTCTATTTAGTTACTAATAGTATTTGTACAAGCTAAAGTTACATTTGTTTATATGTTGTGTACGAACCTGTGTTACAGGTGTGCTATGTAAAATGTGTTTATGTAAATATCCGTTTTTCACCTTGACCTTTCACCTTTCTAACAAGTTCTTTTTGTTTCCCCACTGTAGGTGCATGGATACCCAACACTGCTAATGTTTCAGGGAGGGCAGCAAGGGCAGGAGTATAATGGTGGTCGAGACCTGGAAAGCTTGCACAGCTTTGTTATGAAGCAAGCCAGAGATGAGCTGTAATTTTACCTACATTATCTGATGGTCATTTTTCTGAAAATTATCTTGAATACAATCCATTGATTTCATTTCTTGTTTGAAATCTAAAGTCAGGTCACACCTTATGATTTTTTTTAATGAATTGTTATTTTTTGGTTTGTTTTTGAGTCAAGTCAGTGTCACAATGCCACTAATTAAAAATGATACTGCTGATTCATACTAAAATAATAGAAATATCCAATTACCCCTTAAGATGTAACATTGAACACATTATTGTCATCAACAAACCTCAATAAATCTAATGGATTATGGATGACAGTCCTGTCTTCTAGAAACCCAGGTGTTTTTTGTTTTCCTGTAACAGTGGGTTGGCTCTCAGGAAAACTTTAATACGGTACCTCCAGTTCCTCTGTTTTACCCTTCTTTCTAATGTGGTAATTTGATTATTAGAATCTAATCAAAACTGTTGGTCTCTGAACTTAAAACCTGTACCCTTTGTGTATCTTTGTTTTCCCCCACTGAAAAATAAGTGCTCAAATGTCTGTTTTGTCACAAATATTGATACGTAACCCAAAGAATGCAAAAATAAAAACTACAAAACTGCACAGTTGATTAGGGCATTTCATAAATGCTCTTTTTTTATTAAAGCACTGCTCACAAAAATTGTGGCTGTTTAATAAATGTGAGCAGAATATTTTAGATCATTATTATTTACATGCTCTAAGCAGTACAGTATATACAATAAAATTGAGAAATATGGTTGTTGCTAATGTTTATCTTGTTTATGTTTGTATTATACATGTCTGAATAGTAAACTCCTACAGTCAAATATAATGCAAATACACTGCCTGGCCAAAAAAAAATCATTAAAAAATATTTGAATGTACCGCCTTTACCTTTGATAACAGAACATATTTGCTGTGGCATAATTTCCACAGGCTTCTGCAAAGTCTCACCATTTATTTCTGTCCAGAGTTGCATCATTTTTCCCTGAGATTTTTGCATCTGAAAGAATCTCAGTGGGGTTGAGGTCTGGACTTTGTGGTGGCTGATCTGTGTGTGAAAATCATGTCTCATGCTCCATGAACCACACACTCACAATTGGAGTCCAGTGAATTCTGGCATTGTCGTCTTGGAATATGGCTGTGCTATCAAAAAAATCCATTAATGGAATAAATTTTTAACAGATTTCCCACTCACGATCACATGCACTAAAAATGACTTGAATGTGAGAATGTGCATTCCCTCACACCAATTTCATTTCGGATGTCGAGGAACCGGGCATTGCCAGTTCTCTTACAGAGGTTTGGGTTCTTGGCAACAGGTTCATTCCAAAGGCAGACCGGTCAGGGACATCCCAGTCCTCTTTAAGCTGCGTCATGCCAGCTGTTTTAGACGGGATCATCTGCATGTCTGCTAGGTATATACTAGGGTACCTCTAGGCCTTACAAATGTAGTGGCACGGTGGCCTGGATCAACCCATGATTCATACATTGTAACAAAGCATGGTTGGGATAAAGTTATAAGCTGGCAGAGTGCATGATTGGTGGCTTCTTGGTAAGCAACTATTTTAAAACGTTGAAATTACAGCTTGGTAGAATCTATTTAAAACAGGGGTATGCCTTCATTGTTTATGGGATTGCGGCTACACTTTCAGGACGTGGCTGATGACTCCCCTCAGCAAGTCACAGACTAATCGGGAACGGAAATACGACGATCTTAATTCTCACACCCAGTCAGTTGTAGAGAGGGCAGTTGGGCAGCTGAAAAGCCGCTTGCCTGGACAGGACCAGGGGAATGCTCCTGTATCGACCAGCAAAGGTGTGTCGCATTTCGACGGTCTGTGGTGTCTTTCACAATGTTGTGCATAGACACTTCTTTTCATTGCCGGAGGTGATGGATGTGACTGAAGCACAGCATGCATCAGGACCTGACCTGTTGGCTCAGCACTGGCAGTAGAGAGCCCAGAAACACCAGACACACTGGGAATGTCAGTTGAGGAAAAATCTGTCCGATTCTTATAAATAATAAGATGTATATTGACACAACCATCCAATGCAGCATACTTATTGGCTATCTATTATTTAAAACAAGACACATGGTTCACTTGAAAAGATCATCAAAGGAACTCTTACCTTCACCGGGATCTGGGATGACGTCGGAGTGTCCCTCACCTGCCGACACCATGCAGGACAGCACCGCGTCACTCACAACAGCCGCCACCGCTCCCCCACCCCGCTCCATAATCCAACCTTTCAACACTTTCCTGATGGGCAGAAGTGCTTTTCTTAACCCCCGGATTTACATCAGACCATTTCTTTTTAAGTTCAGCTACAGTGTGGTGTTTGGCGCCTACCGTATTGACGGCTTGTGCCACTCTTTCCCATTCAGTTGTTTATTCGAGCCAAATAAAAGCTTTTTTTCCCTCTACCTTTAACAGCATAACTTCCACTTCACAATCTGCAATGCTTCTTTTACATTTACATTTTACATTTATAATTACATCATTTAGCAGACGCCCTTATCCAGAGCGACTGACAACTTATACAGTCTTACAATTCCAGCAATTGTGGGTTAAGGGCCTTGCTTAAGGACCCAACTGTGGCAGCTTGGCAGAGGTGGGATTGGAACCCAGGACCTTCAGGTCCAGAGTCCAGTGCCTTAACCGCTAGGCCACCACAGTTTTTTCTTTGCCATTTTCCTAATGAGAGAATTCTAAGGATTATTGAAACTAATTAGCATGTTATAATCTGCGTAACTGAGGGAGGGGACAGGGTGGAGTGTTGTGCTCGTGCATGTGTGCTCAATTTCAAGTTGATTGTTATGTACTAAGATAATGGGATTGCGCTTATGTGTTTGATAAATCTAGATTTTTTGTGTGTACGGAACTTTCCAGCTCTAAACGTATGCAACATTTAGATAGGAATTCTACACAAGTCTTAGTACGTGAGGCCCCTGGTTTTTTAGTACACTGTAAAAAAATTCCTGTAAAATTACAGTAATTTACTGGCAGCAGTAAGTTACTGCCAGTATTGTGCTGTTTTTTTACAGTAACGATACTGTAATTACAATTACAGAACATTGCTGTAATCCAAATATACAATGTATTTTCTTCAATTAACAGCAGTTAACTGTTAATTAATTTTATGGAAAAATACTGTTTATATACAATCTTGTTGAAAATACAGTTGAATACTGTAGTAATTCCAAAGAAACAGACTAAAATTAAATATACATTGTCTTTAATTGAAAACTGAAATGGTCCTCTGCAAAAAAAATCACACACCACAAATTCTCAAATAATGATCTCTTCAAATGGGATACTATAAAGACAAAAAAAAACCTTATCCAACAAAAAAACAAAAGTCAGTGCTGTTCACAAGTATTGCCATCAAATGCCTTCTAAATAAAAGTTATTTACTGTACAAGGTGTGCTATAAAAGCAAATAAAAAACAAAAACAAAAAGCCTTTACAACAAAATTTAGTGCTGTTCACACATCATGGTACTTTGCATCAATCATCTGAACTGAAGTCAACATAAACATAGCCTCATCAGATAAGGTCCCACTGAAAATCCATAAGCTTCCTCATCAAAGTGCACACATGATGATTAAGGGGCACCTGTTTCTTCTGAACTATCTTCCCAGTCCGCTTGCTAGTAACTTTACCCTGGTGATCTTTAGATCCACGCTCTGGGTTTATACCAACGAACCATCTCGAAGGACATGTACATAAAATGTAGAGCACTGATTAATGTGAAGCACATTGGATATTTAAGGGCAACCTTAAGTACAACAATGATCCGCTGTGGCGACCCAGAACAGGGAGCAGTCAAAAAAAAACAAACAACAATTGCATTTCCAATGTGAGTGTGCATTATTTTAGACATGGTACTTCAAATTCAAAAGCAAAATGTGTCTTAAAATAATGGCTGGAAAAATTGAATATGGAAAAGTGGTTGTTCTGACATTAAATTTATTATTTGAAATGGTACGACACATTAAAAGTGTGAGTAACAGTTGCCTGTTTGCAATTGCATTTCCTCACAGTCATGCTCCAGCGCTTAAACCCTGTTTGCATTTAATTTTAACTGTTAACGAAGCTTTTAGTCAATTAAACACTAATGTCAGAAGATACTTTTTTGTGCTGGCACATTTACAACCATTGCTAGTAACATTGTAACACTCGCTAACCAAGCTGAGGATCATTATGTCTGAAGGATTTTCTGTTTCATGTAGAAGTGATTCTTGACCGACTAGGAGAGCTTGCGGCTGCAGAAACGCCAATGTTAGTGACGTGGTGACCAGTTTCAGGCAGAGGCTCGCAGGAGTTTTGAAGGAACTGGATGTCTAAAGAAGGATACTCCCATAAAGAATGCACATGGCCACTGTTGGTTGGCGCAGCATTTTCCAACCCTGGTCCTGGAAAAACTTAATAGTACCGAGTTTGGAAATCTTGCCACCCTTGCCATTGGTAATGAGCATGTTAAAGTAGTGACAGCACTAGAACGTGCAACAGTCAACAATCACTTTAAATCAAAATAACAGCTCACTTACAACCAGTGACTAGTAGTGATCTAGAATCAATGTGACACAAATTGCTTTGGACAGAATTCTCCTCAGCCTGGTTAGCCACTAGCATTGGTAGCTATTGCTAGTTCATTATTTTAATTTTGATACTTAGCACTTTGCTTGTGGAATTTACTATTGTATTTAAAACTTTTGGCACCAAACTTTATAGAAAGGAAACATTATATATATATATATATATATATATATATATATATATATGTGTGTGTGTGTGTGTGTGTCTGTGTCTATAATGTTAACTGTACTTAATATGACTGAGCATATAAAGCAAGAAAATTTCATTCTGATTCCAGTTGACTTTAAGAAACTCAGGCTGAACATCCTCTACAAGTAAAAGCAATCTAGTGGTTTAGTTACAAGTACGGTGCACAAGGTGCTTTGCATCTTTAAAAAAATTAACATGCGAGCTGGAAACATTATCCTATTTAACCACACACCTTTGAATGAACTCCAGTGTGCAGCAAGCCCCATCCTGGTACTGAAGGTTGAAGTTTTAGAAGCTGCAAAAAAGAGTTGCAAGCCCCATGGGCAGTGTGAATGATTCTCCCTCAGTCACAACATGGCTCTCTATGGAAACCATCCAGCGGATGGCCTGAGCCACAGGCCCTACATGAAGAGAACTGTCAGTAAACAATCAATGAATTAACAAAGAACATCAACCTGCTGTTAAAATAGAGTTCCTGACACGGCAATAAAACTTTGCATACCTAGAACAATCAATCGTGGGCTGTTGGGCAAAGCCAGGGACCTCTCAATATCAGCAGCAGTGGCAGTAAATGAAATTACATTTCTGAAAATTTTTATATTCATTATACATAATAACCCCAACAGCATTATGGTCCATATTTTAATTACTGTATGAGATTGAGTATGAATTAAAAATGTACAAAAAGACTTAATTTCTACTTACTACAAATTGTACAAATTAATTGCAGCTGTTATTTATGCTTGTGGAGGCAATATGTTTTAGTCACAGGTGACTACTTTTTGGTCCAGTGAGCTTATGGTTATTATGAAATGTATTTTACATGGTTATGAGTGTAAGCAACATTATTGTGGGCCTGTGGATAAAAGAGGTTAATATTTTGTGTCAGTCTAATTAGTGTTATAGAAAGAAATAACCAAAGTGAAAGACCATACTTACGTCTGCTTGAAGGATGAGAGCCTCAGACTGTTCTTTGAAGTGGGCCAGCAGAACTTGCAGAATGTAAGGCGCAGCAACACTGCTTTTACTTCTAGACAGGGCAGATTTGACGTCAGCGTTGGTAGGATTTTGTCGGAAAAATTCCATTATCAGTTTTCCATATTCTTCAAGTGATGCTTCAAGCTTTCGCAGAATGTTGATATCTGTTAAAGTCTCAAAATGCTTGCACATAATCCTTGGGACAAAGAGGAAAGGCCACTGAGACTTTAAAAATTCAATGAAGTGTGCTGGTACTGTGTTTATCATCTTGCGTTGTAGGTAGTATGTGGCTGCCATCAGTTGCTGAGCTTCTGCTCTTTCAATGGCAGACAAGCCCTCATGAGTGAAGAACTCCAACAGTTTTTGTTTTTTATCCTCTAGTGTGCTTTCAGTTTCTTCAGGTGAAAGGTCAGGTTGCCACCGTGTGCAGCCATAGCTGTCAGCAGGACCCGTGTTCGGTTTTTCTCCTGTACTATCTTTGACAGACCTCAATCTAGCTAAAGTGTTACTGCGGTTAAGGTGCTCTACTCGAACTTTTATTTGACTCAACAGTGATGAAAATCCTCCACCAATGACATGGCCATCACTCAGCATGTCTGCAAAGGACTGTGGGAATTGATTAACAATCTTTTTTTGCAATTATGAGACACTGTGCCTTTGTTGGGTTGGCGTTATATTTTCGCATGTCGTCAACCAATATCCGCACCATTTGTCTTCGATCAGATGGTGAGGGTCTCTTCCCATTTGCAGTAGCAGTACGAATTCCAGGAGGCATTTTTTCCCAAGAGACCAGGAAAGTTGTTGGCCAGTTTTCTTTACATAAAGCCAGCGAAGTAGGTGAAGATGACGAAGAACTGCTGGACCTCGAGGAACTTTGTAGTGGTGTGCTGCATTGTGGCAGAGGGCTGCTGGATCCTGAAAAGCTTTGTAGTGGTGAGCTGCATACTGAGGACTGGTTATAAAGTGTATTTTTGGGCTCTGCCGATTGAAAAAGTATCATCTAAATTTCCACTACAATAATTTATTTTTTAAAATGTGAAACTGTAAATAAAAACATTATAGTATGCTACCTTGTAATTTCCATGCATCCAAAAATTTTCGCCACTGGATAGGTCGAATTAACTCAGCAATGTCTTCTTTTCTAACATACTGTAGGTCTTCATGACTTTCCACTCCTTGTTTGATAATCGTATCAGTCAGCTGAGCAATTGTTTCCTCTGTCATATTTGGAAGAACAGAACAAATAGCTTCCTTGATGCATTCCCATGGGTCCCACATCATTCTAAAGAAGGAAAAGCGTGGTGAAGAGCTATTAGAGAAAAATCAAAGACCTTGTACATTTGTAAAGGGCAATAGTCAAGTAAATCTGCTTGTTTGATTCAGCAATAATTTAACAATGTCTTGTCTGGCTCTGTCAAGCTATAAAGTCTCTGATCAATAAGAAAATCAGACTGAAATTTCTCAGTGACAAAATAAACAGAACAGGGCCCATTGCAAACTACAATTAGTTTGATGTTACTGAAGACAAGTCCCTTGTCATCCTTCCCAATGACAACCCACATGCCTTTCTTGTAGTTGGTGCCTTTAACAGTGACATCATGTACAGCAACAGTGTTCTCTGGCTGGAGTTCCAAATGAGCAACTGAGGTCATTATCTCATTGCTGTAATCATCTGGAAAAAAATCTGTGCCTCTATCAAAAGCTACGCATGGTGGAAAAACATCACCAGTGGAAACATACGCTTGTAAAAGCTGATGTTTTTCGGCAAGCATGGAACAAACGTTTTTGAAGTTTTGTAGTTTGCGAACACACTGCTTAAAATAAGTGTGTTTACTCTCAAACCTAAGGGTCCATAAGCGAATAAGTGGCCCAAAGCAGAGTATGAGTTCTGGATAGTGGGATAAATAATGATGTTTCGGGTTAAGTAGATCATTGGGAAAGGCCTTCTGTCGACTTTCCAAATATTCCTCAATAAGAATATTCAAGTAAGCTACTTGGCCTCTACTACTACTGTGCAAGAGCACAAATCAATTCAACAATTTGTCTCATTTGCAGTACAAGTTGCCAAACGGTATTTTCAGTTGGCTTTTTGATTTTGTCCCCAATCAAAAGAGGTAGGAGTCTAAGGAAACACCAATTCTGAATGGCATGACCGCTTAATTTTTTACTTCCAGGATTTACTTCACTAGGTTTGTTGTTTGCATCATTGCCAAGGTATCTTAAGTGATTCAGACGGCAATTCAGTTCTGTATAAGTGAACAGTTCCTGGTTCGTAAAAAGGTCAAAAATACACAACGCTAAGTCATATGACACAACGCCTTCAAAAAGGTCATGGCCCAAACAAGGTGGCAGTCCAGGTAGGCACACATGAAAGTGGGACAATTCATTGAACTTTGAGTCAAACTTAACTCCAAATGAAGACCAAGCGCTACTTGAAATGCATTGCACACAGTCTTTGTATGAATCAATTGTCCTTTTTTCCCCTTTTGTCAATGGAGAGGACAAAAATGTTCAACGATCAATGGTACAAAATCTGCAGAAGTTGATGCTTTTACTAAAATTTTCAGTAAAGCCTCCAATGCTGTGAGAACCAAGATTATCACCAGCAATTCCAAAAAGTGTACCACGGTACACTTGCCCATCAGGCAAAACAATTCCACTTTCCTCTAGGTCTTTTAAATCTGAGATTAGGGAACTAAATACTATATCTAGACCAAAGTACTTGTAATCCAGCTCTCGGCAAAGCAAAACAAGCTGCATTTGATCCACAGAGGATCTGTTATGTGGTGGCACATCTGCAACAGTGAAGTAGACTGCGAGAACTTTGTTATTTTCTGCCAGAGCCCAGTGGATTTACAACTTCAAATGTGTCCTGGTAGAGTATTAAACCTAATGACTCTTTATATTTCTGAAGAAGTTCATTTGCAGCCACATTGCTACCATTCCAAATGTCTTCCAAGACATCTGTAGACCTGGATAAAGATAATATATGCTGCTTATAGCAATTAACATGCTGCCTGACTGAACTACACTGAAAGAGTGATTCCAGGGTCTCTTTGATTGGAATGTACTGAGCAAAACAGTGCTTTCCCAATCATTCTGTTAAAGATAAAGAGGGACTGGTTCGACATACCGAAACGACATACCGTCTCTGATCTGATTTCAAACTACCAGTGTTGCATGCTCGAAACAGATCCTCTGATCTGATAACATAAACAATATTCTTTCTCTCACTATCAGAAATGCCCAGTATCTCCAGCTTTTCATTTAGTTTATGAAGTAAATGGGACTGGCTGATGTCATGTACTGTCTGAAAATCTTCAATTATAGATTGTATGACTGATGCTGGCAATAAAAATTTAGCCTGCAATTTTAAGTAATTAAGGGCTACATTGTTTAAGAAAAGAGACTCATCAGCTTCCTTCGGTGAAACGTCTGCTTGGTCTGTGTTATCAGTTATGTCCTCGGTCAAGTCCTCATCTAGAACAGAACTATTTTCATTTTGTTCGTTTGTATTGGACCTTGCTGTGCTTGTTTTCCCAGAGAAGGGGTAGTTCAGGATATTTACAACTGAGCAAGATTTATGTGCTCTTGACAAATGAGAAGAAAAAGATGATACGACTTTAAAACTTTTTCCACAGTCCTGAAATGGACATATAACTGACTTTCCCTCCCTAATGTGAGACTTAAAATGAGAAATTAAACCGGGTAAATTACTACAAGTAACACTGCAAAGTTCCATATGACATGCCAACGGAGAACACGCGGTTTCAACTACTGTTTTTTGGGCTTTTTTCATGGATTTTCATGTGCCTAACGTACGCGAATTTTGTAGGGCATGCACGACTGCAATACTGACAGTCGAACATTTTTGCAGAATAGTAGGACCTTAATCAAAGTTTTCTTATTTTATTCTTGTACATTTGTTTGCTCAGCGTATCTGTAAATTACATACGACAGCAACGCCAACACTGCAAGCTAAAATATTAAAGTAAATGACCAAAATAAATCATTTTTTTCAGCAAAGACATGGATCAAACTGACTCGGCCTGCCCTATCTAATGCAAAACGCTCCAATTTATGGTATTATTGGAGTTTTTTTTCCAATATATTTTTCAACTCTACGAGGCAGCACCCACACGCTGTTAAAACTACTAAAATATTAACGCAAATAAAAATATCGATATAAAAATCCAGAAGCACTAATAATATATCTTTACAAACTAAATTCTGTCTTTGAGAACAAGTGATGAAGTGTTTTTGAACAAAAACAAAACAAAATGGAAAAAAAGGCAGCTCTTCGCGCTAAAAATGTGTATCGCTTAACGGCTGCTCTCCCAGCATTCATTGCTATTTGCAGTTAGTTACTGTAATTTGGAAATGCTCAAATGGGGGCGCTTTAAGACATTCATAATTCTCACAATTCCACAGCATTGTTCTGTATAAAAATAAAACAGTACATTACTGTTTGAATTTCCCTGTAAAAATTTTTTACAGTGTACGTTAAATAATCTAGTTACTACAATAAAACCACAAACTAAGTAAGGTTTGATATTACTTGCCTACAGTGAACTGAAAAGATGCACAATCACATTAAAGGGGAATTCCACCGCTTTTTAAATTTATTTGCATAATACCATTATTGGGATATTAAGTTATGTTACGTAACTGGAGTCGTTTCATGTTAAATACATTCACTCACATTAAAATTTATCACAATATTGTAAAGCAATGTCTCATACATCAGCTTGATGTCAGAATGTGACTACTTCATAAAATAACTGCATACAACATATATCGTTTTACTCCCAAAAAACAGCATGAACTTGAAAATAAATAAAAGCAGAACATTACCTTTAGTTGAGGCTGAGTATTAAAACGTGGCATTAACAGTGTCTCAGAACAAACATCCCTGCTAATATCCTGAATTCAGTGAGTAACTGAACGTGATGTTTCCACAAAGAGCTGGAGCTCAAATTCAAACAAATGACTCTCTGGCATTAATTGGCTGAACATTCTGTGACTCATCCTGGAAATCACGACTTTGACCAATCACCACACAGAACTGTTTGTTTCTATGGTTTACAAGTTTAATTCTGTATACAAAAAAAATCAGTAATATAACTGAGCTAATTGTAGTTTACCACCTATGTTTAAAGAAAAGTTTAACGAATTACAGAACAGTTTGACATTAATACATTATTTTATTTGCTTAAACCTGTATAAATTAAGGACCAGCACATACAAAAACAACAACAAAACAAATATTAAAATATCTTCCATGTTAGATTGTTAGATTTACATCTTGATATGTGGACACTCTGATATACTGACTTTTGTTGAGGTATAAAACGGAGAATTCTTGTAATTTAAAAATACAGACTTTCACTGTGCTTTTACTGCAGATTTGTTTAGAAAGGTTACAGGTATATTTTCTTTTACAGAAAAAAAAAAAGAAAAATATCTGTAATTATTTACAGTTAATGTCTGTAAAAAAATGTCTTTTTTACAGTGTGGGTTCCCCAGCATGCTCTGGTGCCTGGTAACACTCCCAGGGCACTGGTGCCGACTGGAATCACAAAAGCAGTAGAGACCCATTTAAAATCAGCGTTGATGTTACTTGGTAGATTGGTGGGTCCCGGTGAGTTCTATGGTCTCTATGTGCTGCCAATTCCAATTAAATTAGGGCCCAACCCCTGCCTGAAGGTAGGTATCAGAGTAGCATCATTCCATCCACTCTGGGCTGCCAGCTTGTGCGAGTACTCGACTGCTGAACGGCCCTCGCAGGGGAGCTGGAAGACGCTGAAAGCGTTGATAGTCCTTGACCTCTGTCCCCTGCTGAGGCCAGATGGCAGTTACCTACTCCTGATCGGTCAGGAGATGGATAATATGAGCAATGTGTGCCTCATCAGACTTAAGAGGAGAACAAATAAAATACAAATCACACAGGAGCCAAAATCACTTGCAGTGATCAGGTTTTCCATTGTTTTTCTCAGGTAATGGAATCTTGTATGCAAGATGCAGGGGTGGGGGAATTGAGGCTGTGTAGGTCGTGGGAGCCAGGGACTCGTCTACAGTGGGAAAAATGTATCAAAAGCACACTGTTTTTTTTATGAGCTGCGTTATGACTTGCGCTACCTTGTCCAACCATCAGTAACAAATTCAGTTCAGTTCCAGAAGCTGCTACCTCCATGTCACGCCTAAGTCAGCTGCAATGCCAGCTAGGGAAAAGAGCCATACAGAAATGATCAGAGCAAGATGGTATTTATTAGGAACGGCAGGCTACAAACAGGGTCAAAAGAGATAGGATCAAAAACTATTAGACCATTAAACAATTATGCATTAGATGCAAAAAGCTTAGAAACTGGGAAGGAATTATATAAGTAAAGGGAAGTATATAAGGAAGTATAAATGGGGGAGGAGAAAGGACAGGAAGATGAGCCACAGGTGTGAAAGATTAGAAAAAGGAATGTGGTAGAAGGTCCTGCACTCACCTGTACGGCCAAAGCATGACACGTTTGTTTTTAAATCTAGTCTTGCAGTTTGGTAGTGTGCCTAAATCCCCAACAACAGTATGGAGTTTATTCCATAGATGAAAAGCCATGTATGAAAAAGACCTTCTCCTGCAGTGACTTTTTAATTTCTAGAAACTAAAAGAAATCTTGCACCTTCTGTACAATGTAGATTAGTTATATTGTAAAAGTTTTTGCTCAAATACTGTGGGGGCAGGCCAAATGAAGGTATAACATTTTTATTATGATTTGCACCTTGGTGTCAAGGACTAGAAACAATGAGGAAGGCAATCTCAGCAGAACATGGGTGTTAAAGGTCAATATATAACAAGCAAATGTCCACCTGATTTTCAACAAAGCCAAATCAGCAATATAATAAGAAATGTTTGCAGCAAGTTTTATATTATTGCCTCAAAGCCTATTATGATAAACATACTTTACATTTCCTGCTCAGTCAAAAAAGCTGCCTAGACAGAATATAAAACAGGACCTTCACCTCCACCTCCCTCTGCTCCCCAAACACACTAATCCAAGCAATATTTTATGAAAATGCTTCCATTAACATACTAACAAATGGATATTTTGCAAACTTCACCTTAACATTTTTAGCAACACAGGACAACAATGAAGTTTAAAAAAAAAAAGGTGACATTTTGAAGGGTGTGGATTTGGTAAGTGCTTTGTTTTTACACAGTAAGTGCTTTGTTTTTATCAACAAATTGACACTTCTGCATGGATGAAGTAAGCATGTTGTTATTGTGCCACCGTAGAAGAAGCTGAGATACATTCCATACTCTTTAACTGGAATTTTTTATTATTTAAAAAATACATTTTGCAAGGGTCAGCACAGTGGCTCGGTGGGTAGCACTTTTGCCTCACAGCAAGAAGGTTTAGTCCCAGGGAGGAGCAGCCTTGGTCATTCCTGTGTGAAGTCTGCATGGGTTTAATCTTGGTACTCCGGTTTCCTCCCACAGTCCAAAGACATGCGTGTTGGGTTAATTGGTGTCTCTAAAGTGGCTTAGTGTGTGTGTGTGCGCGCGGTTTATGATTTATTGGCTCCCCTCTAGGGTTGTTCCTGCCATTGT
>JAVSBV010098980.1:0-22621 GCA_033117975.1 Parotocinclus spilosoma | reverse complement strand
GCTAAAATGACTTGAAATGAAACAGACCTTTAACCTCCACACAGGAATCTCTACAGAACCCAATCTGAGGAACAGCCGTGCCAGTGTCTCAAGACTTGACTCAGACTCACACACCAGAGGCTCAAGTCAAACCCACACACTTGAGATTTAATACTCCACTCACAACACTCCTAAAATTGCATTACTGCATAATTTCACAGAGGCATTAGTAAGATATTTATTTACAAAAAAATTACTTTATTAACATATAACATTAGAAAAGGTGCTTTAACATAGTAATAACAATATCAGTATGATGATAAAACTGGTCAGCAAATGGTCAATGAAGAATAAAGAATGATTGTATCTGTACTACGTGACTTAAACACGACGCTATGTTCCATACTAACTAGTATGTTAGATTATAATACTTCTACTAGATTGCTATTAGGAATGCATACTAATTAGTACTTTAGTATGCTGCTGGAACGTAGTCCCTATTTTACGCAGCTTTAAATTTTCTGTACTCGCTTTGAAGGTAGTCATGAGTTCACGGTGTCGTATTGGATGATGTTAAATAATTAAAAGCGTTTATAACTGATTTAAATGGTTAGTATAGTCCCTGTCTGTTTAACGTTACTACCTGTGCTAGGTCTGCTAACTTAGCGTACGTGACGTTGAACCGATACGGAAAAGCTAAAGCTACCTATGCTAAGTGTGAAACTAGACCGCTACATTAAAATCCGTTAATATGATACAACTTTCGCTTGTATCGCTCTTACCCTTTCTCCGTTACCAGGTGACAGCGAAATAATGTCACGTTTCGATAAAAAAAAAGGAAAAAAATCCCAGCGCCGCCCGCAAAACGTATACAGGCTTTAGCAGTTACATCAAAACAAGCCGTGAAGCTAACATTACTGAGAGTGTTGCAATCGACTCCGTAATTCCTTTATGAGTGACCTTCACAGGCCATACAGGAATAGGTTTTACACCCTTCTTAGTGCACTTCGGTCACGGCTAAAAGCAGTTCGGAAATCGCCCTGCGAACGCGGCTCACGGTACCGTTCCGCATTAGATACAGAATAGGTCGAACTAAAATAAAAGTCATATCTTAAAATTACGTATAAAATGAATCAATTACAAATACATTTGTTCGCTGATTACTATATAATAAACTGTTTAAAACTGTATTTAATCTAACCGAGATGTTCTAGATAAGTATGTTAAATAATACATTTAAAGCATTTATTTTGGATCGATGTGTAATGCACTGCTTACAATAATTAGGCGATATTTTAAAATTAATTGAAAAAGGATCCCACAAAAAACACTGGACAATCTGATTCTATGTCCCATCACTGTCAGTGTATTTTTGGCAGTCTCGAGTGATAATACACCCTACTGAACAGTCAATGTGGGGGCACTCCCCTTCAGTTTAACATGCTTCTGTTCATCCCCATGAATATATCACTTGCTAATCAATCACTATGGACAGCACAGTGGTTCGGTGGGTAGCACCACTTGCCTCAGGTCCCAGGTTTAATCCTAGGGTGGAGCAGCTTGGGTTCTCCCCATGTCTGCGTGGGTTTCCTCCCACAGTCCAAAGGCATGCATGCTAGGTTAATTGGCATCTTCAAATTGTCATTGACTTGCGTATGCACAACACCCAAGCTGTGTAACTGGAAACAGCTGCACGCCGGTAAATGGGGAGGGGTGGAGAAAGCAATGGCAAACTACTCCACTATCCTGCTGAAATACTTCATGGATCACATCGATAAAGAACTGAAATGTGTGGACCATCAAGTGACAGAGGATCGGTTGCGACTGTACGGTTAATATATTCCATTCCTTAAATACGTAAATACAATTGTGGTCCACCTGCCACATACCATGACAATATCTGACCATTTACCAAACTGTCAGTATGGAACTATTTTATTTCTAAACTACTGAGCTGTGTAGATACTGAGAAAGAAATACAGTTCTGTGAATCTGCCAGTGCTACTCAATCACTGACACAAGTTTGTGTGCATGTAGCACTCTGTGGTCATAAACTACTGACATGGTTAACTACTGATATTACTAAAACAAGTAATTACATAACATATAAATCAAAATACAATGCTGAACTACTGAGTTCTTTAGTTGCCATCCTGTAAAAAATTAGTTAGATATATAGTTAATTATAGCACTGAGTTACTGAACTCTGTACCTCTTCACAAAGCTGAATTATTAAACAGTGTAGCTTTATGGTTCCCATCCCGTGGTCTGAGCCCCTCTTCAGTGGGTTCACAGACATCATATGGGTTGTGTGGGTATTTGTGTTGTTTGGGGTGCTCTAAATTTATCAAAAATAACATTTCCACATGTTAAAAAAGTTAATAACACAAACACTAAAAAAATGAGTAGAAAATTATTTTAAATAGATTTCACACAAGAATAGAAAACTAGCCAAAATTGATTTTAAAAAGGAAGGGGGAAGGACTTCAAGAGAAATTGATTTGTTTTTCATTTTTGGAGAAAGGAAGACTTTGTAATGTGTAGTGCAGTGTAGCTATACACTGTAAAATACTGTATCAGTGAGTCGTGTAGCTATCCATGGTACTGAATTGCTGTGCTGTGTAGCTATCCATGGTTCTGTAATTACTGAACTGTGTAGCTATTCATGGTACTGAATTTCTGGGCTGTGTAGCTATCCATGGGACTGAATTTCTGGGCTGTGTAGTTATCCATGGTACTGAATTTCTGTGCTGTGTAGCTATCCATGGTACTGAATTTCTGGGCTGTGTAGCTATCCATGGTACTGAATTTCTGGGCTGTGTAGCTATCCATGGGACTGAATTTCTGGGCTGTGTAGTTATCCACAGCTCTGAATTTCTGGGCTGTGTAGCTATCCATGGTACTGAATTTTCTGTGCTGTGTAGTTATCCACAGTGCTGAATTTCTGGGCTGTGTAGCTATCCATGGTACTGAATTTCTGGGCTGTGTAGTTATCCACAGCACTGAATTTCTGGGCTGTGTAGCTATCCATGGTACTGAATTTCTGTGCTGTGTAGTTATCCACAGCACTGAATTTCTGGGCTGTGTAGCTTTCCTTGGTTCTGTAATTACTGAACTGTGTAGCTATCCATGGTACTGAAGTGCAGGCACACGTACCTACAGTACAGAGACTTGAGGCACTCTGAAAGCAGAACAGCAGGTACAGCAGGTCACTGATCTGTGGGTCTGGAAGAAAATCCAGCAGCCAAGTGCCTGTTCTCCCAGGCCAGCTGTCTGAACCCAACGTGAGCCGGTCACAGAGCTTTGGCCTGGAAGCTACACCCAGGTCAACACACCAGCTCAACAATACAAGGATTGCATGGCACCAACACACAGCGGAGGTCTAATTCTTTCTCGGCAAGATTAGGGGAGCATAATGTGGCACTTTCAAAATTTATTGAATCATTTAAATCACCTTGCTGATGGTGCAGACAGTGGAACTGAGACGTGGTTTGGGACGTGTTTGTTCTCCTTGATGTCCCACTGGCTTCAGCTCCTGTCTGTTCACACTCTCTGTTTATTATTTGAGCATACAAGCTTAATTCTTCTAATTTAAGTGGCTTCCTTTATGGATTTTGAGCAATATCAATAAATGGTGGTTAATTACTAACTAATACACAACCTTTCTAAATGTAGTGTTTTTTTTTTCCTAAAAAGTCAACATACAAATAATTACAATTAACAAATCATTGAATAAAAGTTACTTGCTTTATAATTTCAAATTATAACAACAGTTTAGAGATAACAGTGCTTACATTGAAATCTAAAGTAACATGCTGTATCATGCCAACACCTTCGGCTTTAACACATTAAAGATGGCAGTGGTATAAAGTTTACTGGTCATCAGGGGAGGATCATCCCCTACTCCCTCAGAGACAGACAATTATATCTGCATGTGACAGCCCAGCCCAGCTGGAAGGACCTGCTAGGATTTAAATCTCCCTGCAGTGGTGGTCTACCTTATTAGGATGCAGCATGAATGTGATTAATGTAAAATAAAGTTAAAACAAAGAAAACAAGAAGCAGCATTATGTAATATGTTCATCTTAACAACCATTAGCCAATCACAGGAAGGCTGGTTCACCACCATGTCGTCTTAGGATATCATAATTTACACATAAGAAGCCACAATATAGGAAACACAGCATCAGGCTAGGATCAAATTGAAAGTTTAAAACCCATTCAGAATATTAGTTCAATCCTATTGCTTGCTTAATAAGCTGTAAATGCATGAACGAGGGATTTAGGCTCATCAAACCAATAGCAGGAACTCATGTGGAATTGAATTAATTCAAATGGATCTGATTCACAGTGTTCATAATCAGCTTCTCGAAAGAATCCGGTTACTGAGGTAAAGAAAAAAACAGTAATTGGTGAATTTAATCACAACTTGTCATTCCGCAGTTATGGATGCATTAGTCGATGAATCAAAATGTCGATAGATGTTGCTCTGAGCTCTGAGTAAGAAACAGCTTTCCTGTTAGTGCTGTTCAGCTTTATGTAGAGACTTTATGAGAATGATTACATGAAATGGCTCAAATAAAAGCGCTTCTTATCAACATGACTCCTTACAGTCCTCAAAAATAATCTAATCATTATATTGTGTTAAAATAAAGTCAAATTAAAACCACAAGCTGCAAATTAGTGCAAAGAAAAGTTTGTGGCAGAGGTGGGATTTGATCCATAGTCAAGTACCTTAACCGCTAGGCTACAACAGTCCATATGCCTAGCATTGCATTACAATCTTTGGAGGCTGTGTCAAATAAAATAGATTTTTTTTTTTTGGTTTAAAAAAAGCTGACGCAATCCAAGAGGCTGGGTATTGCAAAAGCCACTGTTGATAATTCTAGATAATTCTAACTCCATCACTTCAGCGGAAAATGTGTGGGAATGTGGATTATGCTTGTCAGATTTGATGCTGTTTAACCAGTAACACCAGTGAAGCCAAAAGCTGGAAGTTTGCTTGAAAGATCACTTGCTCGACATAAAAAGAAAGCAGTGGAGGTTCAGTACACAGTAAAAAAAAATTATCCAGTTCAGACAAGTTCAGAGCATGATAAAAACACTGGATTTAAGGTATGGGGTGAAAATAGTTCATCCACAAAATATATTTCACCTTTTAAAAGTTTTGTTTTCATTACATTACAGTTTTCACAGTAAAAACGATTTACCTTCTCCAACTGTTTCATACATCCTAATTCCTTCATATATCGTGTGATATTGTGGGGTGAAATAAACCCCAGTGTAATCAAAGCCTTCATTAAATACATAATAAAATACTTTCTTAATGTTCTGTGTACTCCTGGATGTAGAATAAGCTACAAACTTATATAAAAGGCCAATCATAATCCATAAAATTAAAAATATACAAATGTGTATCCATTTGAGCTTTCCACCCACAAATGAAAATTACTGGATTTTATAGTACCTGCTGGATTTGCATTTACTTTTCAGAATCAGGCATCGCTTTAAGTGACAGGAAAATTATATATAATATATAATAATAATAATAATAATAATAATAATAATAATAATAATAATAATATTGGCAGTAAGTACACATTACTTCTTCATGAGAAAGACAAACTTTAAATGTGCTCACATTGTTCTCTGGTGGGTCTACTTTATCATCCGCTGTCTCATGTTTTTAGAGGCTCTGGTACAGGTCGTCCCTCGACTCCAAGCTACTGGCCTCACAGCAGATGTTAAATTGAGAGATTTAAGAGTCAGATTATATTTTGACTTTGAAAAAATGCAAGCTGTAGCATGACCATTGTGTTTCCACCAAACCCCAGCAATTAGAATGCATGTGACAAAAGAAATATGGGGTCCAACTACTATATTATCCTGCTTACCATTATCTGATAAGTAATTCTCTGCAATTCTAATGATTGGTGAATATTTTTTGTAACTCTGAAGGCTAATGCAATGGAAAGGTTTAAACTATTTACTCAGTTTCTTTATTAGATTGGTGGATGGGGTACCAGCATCACACAAACACACAAAAGGTATAACTCACCCATAAGGGAAAATACACTGCACACTGCACATTAGCTTACACAGAGATTTAACCTGTAGCTAACATGGAACTGCTACTCAAGAGTGGGTTCAGTTTGCATGTCGTGACTTGTCTAGTCATGTTTCTTTAGACCCCCCCAGCACCTGATATCATATTTGGATTCAAAACAGCTACCATGGACCATTTGTGCCTTATATTTGGTGAAGAAAGCCCAGCAAAGGCCATTCTTCCTCCGGAAACTGACACAGGTCCATTTAACCCAACGGCCTTTGGTAAATTTCTACCACATTAACACAGAGATCAGCCTCTCCCAATGTAAGGTCATCTAGTTGCACTGCAGCATCCAGAGTAGATGGATCTGAGCTGTGTGATAACAGCAGCAGCTGAGACTCATTGGATGATGTATTGTATATGCTGACAGGCTGCACAGAAAAAACTTGTTGCATCATTATGGACAGCACAAACTCTGACTACTACTACTAGTTTGACCTGCTGCCATCTGGGAAGTGCTAAAGGCTAAACCAATTTCACATAAACTGTGAATCAACCCTGTAAAAATGATTTTATAGGCTACTGTTTTTAAAAGTTGACTTTTTAAAACTGTTCTGCAACATTTACATTATTTAGTAGATGCCCTTATCCAAAGCAATGTACAATGAATACAGTCTTACAATCCAAGCAATTGTGGGTTAAGGGCCTTTCTCAGGGACCCAACTGATTTGAACCCTGGACCTTTTGGTCCATTGTCCAGTACCTTAACCACTAGGCCACCACAGTCCAGTCACATTTGCAAGTAGTTGCAATTTCATAAAGATGTGTTTTTTGGTTACCATTGACTAAGAGTCACTTTATTTAAGTGTCTGCAAGTATAATGACAATGAATCTGACAATAAAATCTATTATTCTGTAAAACAGTGTGTTGTGATCTTTGTGTGTGAATGAGTGTATTTTAGAGAGCGACCCACTGTGCACCTGTGCTGTTATTTGGCCTTGTGTGGGAGGTTTTAAATGAAGTTATTGTCCTCTCAAGCACAAACATACGCACGAGTATGGGGATACATGTAGAAAGTACACTCTGTAAACACGCACGGTGCAAAGTAAAACATCATGAAAATACGATATTCATAGATCAAAACACTGGTTCTTGCTGTTCATCATTCTGCATTGTGGATACTTATAATAAATACTTATTTGTCTTATTTGTATTTACATCTTTAGCTGTTAATGATTAAATCCTTTAGGCAACACAGGACCGGCCAATGCATAGTCTTAAATATCAGTCTGTGTTTAATCATCATGCAATTAGGAGATATAAAAGGGACTATAATGAGGTGCACAGGGTCAGGAACAATACTTCAATGATTTTTTGATTGACATTAGAAGGCATGGTATGTATTAATATAGTAATACACCAGCAGCAGCACTGCAAGAACTGCTGACATAATGCAGCTATTGGTGGCTTATGCTGTTGGTCTTAAATTCTTATAAAAAAATATAAATAATAATAATTGAATTATTGTTTTGGGATATAGTGATTCTTTAGACTATACATAACAGTGCAGGTGTAGTGCATATGCAACTGTGCAACGTTTGCACAATGCAGATTCAGATTCATGTCCTAAGTTGACCAAGAGGACCCTGATGGAATGATCTGTTCTTGTAGCCTATCCGCCTTAAGGTTCAAGGTGTGTTCGAGCTGCAGGTTGTAGCCATTAATAACAAGTGGTTTCCAAACACAAACCTGGCCTCATAGGTTATCCATGCCTCACTTTGTCTGGATTTCTGCTTTATTCCATGATCTTCTCTGTTTTTCATGCCCATGATTGGCAGGAGATCCTAATAAAGTTGCTACTGAAAGAGTAATTCAAGCACCACGGGAAAGGGGTAAAAAGAATTGGACGTTTCTACTTTATTGTCCTTAATTATAACAGTTTGCTTTTCGATTTGTCAGCATGTTTGCTCTGATTTCATAAAATCTTAATCCCCCCCCCTGGTTTCTGCCTCAGTCTTCCATCCTCTTCTTACCTCTGTCCTTTCTGTCCTTGTCCTTCTGTCTTTCTCCATTTTCACCCTCGCTGGAGGAATGGATGTCATATAAGTCAGGTACATTCTCGCTGGAGATGAGACAATGTGATACATTTTAATAGAGCAAGGCCATTAAAAGCTGTTAAACTCCAACTCTTGCTCGTAAAATGTAAGAGCAGTCAAACTGCGGCAGGACAAAAAGCCAAAGAGCTGCCAGAACAGCTTTTTTCTATTTGCTATAGAAAAATTCTCAGATGGTTTATCTTCAACCTGATCGGTATATTTTGGAGACTGTAAGAAATGAACTGTAATCAACAAATTGCAGACTGCCTGTTCGTATCTGATGAGCACTTTGGTTTGGCTTAAATTAGGCAGCTGTCTCTTGCAGAAAATTCACTTCCATTTCATTCCAATACATCCCCAAAATACTGGATGTACTTTCATAATCATTTTAACTTTTCTTCTTTCCTGGTCTGGGTCATGGGTGCTCAGGCAACTCCCATCCAACCTCACCTCCCTCAGCTAGTTACGTTTGTATGTAATGCCCAGCCCCTTATGAAAATCATCACCAGGACTCCAGCCATGGGCCCTCTGGGTGTGTGGAGTTTGATAACTCTACATGTGTTTGGGGGATTCCTGTGGGTATCTCATTCCAAACATTTAGAATCTCAAAAGTGTCCCAGTGCCAGTGTGTGTGTGTGTGTGTGTGTGTGTGCACTGAGGTGTAATAGCCTGCATAGGTGCTTGTGTTGTATTGGTGCTGCCAGTTATCCCAAGCTTGAACTTTTGGGGAATTTCAGCCATAGACCTGTATTTAGGGGATCCTCATATGTTACCATGTTAATTTGTTTTTTTTTCTCCTCTGTTTCCCTTTCAGCACTCTGAAACGGTTGCTTGTGGACCCTCTCTGCACTCTGACATGAATGCCTGTGGACTCTCTCTGCACTCTGACATGAATGCCTGTGGACCCTCTCTGCACTCTGACATGGATGCCTGTGGACCCTCTCTGCACTCTGACATGGATGCCTGTGGACCCTCTTTGAGCTCTGACATGGATGCCTGTGGACTATCTCTGGGCTCTGACATGGATGCAGGTGGACTCTCTCCAAGCTTCGACATTGATGTCTGTAACCTGCTCTTCACCTCGAGATGGACATCTTTATACTCTGTCCATGCACTGGCAAGGACCCTTGTGAACTCTTTCATGCCCCAACAGAGACACTTGTTGACTCTCTCTGTGGCCCAACATGGATGGACTATCTTCTGAACTATCTCTGCAGTCTGAAACAGGACTTCGATGTGGACACTATAGACTACATCTGTAAAATTTTCAGCCCATGACACGAAACCCTGAGGACTCTTTTGCAATCTGGACTAATCCAGTCCTGATCCAGTTCCACCTTCCTAGAGCAGTAAGTGAGCCTAGAGTAAGTGTTTCTCACCAGTATGACTCAAGTCACCTGTGTAGCCTCAGACTGGCACTCTTACACAATCTCTCTCTCTCTCTCTCTCTCTCTCTCTCTCTCTCTCTTAGTTCTTTGGATAATCAGGCTCTATTGAGACTCTATTGAGCTTTATTTATGTGTTCACTTTATGAACTTAAGTCAGTTCCTGGCCTAAAACAGATAGGTTTGCACCCCTGCTGGTGATGAAACCTACCAAAATTGGATTAGGCATATATGAAAATGAATGAAATAAATTAAATAAAATGCCGTACGCTGTGATTGGATAGTTCTGAATGAATCGAGGCACATCATGCCCCTTCTTGAGCACTTGCTGTGAATCATCAACCAGAAACATATTAAATGAGTTTTTCACTTAGCATTGTTTCTATAAATGCACATTAGCTGTGCAGACCAGAAACTAAACGTTACCCATGGTAACGTGGCGAAGATTTAACACCCCAGATAGAACAAATTTTATTGTATGCAGCCACATGTCAGTCAGAGGATTCACTGAGTGGAAAAATAGCCATGTCATTTTAACTCAGACCACATTAGCAGGAACAAGTCAAGCCTATTTGCTTAGATAAGGGGGCTTCAAGTTTATCTACAGAGGGCTGCTGGGTGCAAAGTTTCAGTCCATCTGAATAGAAGCCACACTGCATTCATTTGAAGATTAAAATCTGTTGACTACATCAGTGCAGTCATCTGCGTCCTGCTCAGCTGGTGTGCAAACCCGAAGCCATACTGTATTCATAGACAATTTTGAAGAATGCTGACTTTATATACAGCAAAACAGACAATCTGAGATCCTGCTCAAGGTTCTGAAACAGGAACTAAATTCAGTTCTAAATACAAATAATTATGCACTGACTCTTACTTAAACCAGACCTTAATAGGATTTTAATATCAAGTTTTAAGGTGATGCAAAAGCGGATAAAAACAATTAATGTTAAACAATGCAGGATCAGTGTGGAGGAAGAATACACATCAGACATGGCAAATTGGTTAATTGTGCACTTTATCTAAGAGTCTTGTCCTATTAAGATCTATACTGTATACCAGTCAGTGTACCAGTCATTTACGCAACATTTACCAATATCCTAGGTTATACATTTCTGCTATAGAACACTGAAAACACTACTGTTAAAAACTAGGCATGTGTTTTACAACACAAAAAACAAGTACTATAAGCATTTATTTGTATAATAAGACACACAAACATAGAATAAAAGCACACTGACAAACATTAACCTTAAAATAAACACACAATTGACTATGTGGCTGGGAATGCCAAACTTGAGGAGCTGATATTGATTAGTATTTACACCTATTTGCCAAAACATTACTTAAACCACCTGCTTAATATCAAGCAGCCATGCTTGTGCTACCAAGGCTCTAACCCTCCAAGGCATGGACCTCACATGATTTCTGTGGGTGTCCTCTAATATATGGCACTAATTTGTTATCAGCATATTTATTAAGTACTGTAAGTTGGGGAAGTGGAGCCTCCATAGGTTGGACTAGTTTGTTTAGCACTTTGCACAAATTCTTGTTCAGGTTCAAATATGAAAATTGTGGATTGTCACGTTCCACCTTTTTTAGTATGGCGGGGTTTACTAATTATGGTCCACTAATTATGGAAGGTGGATATGAAGAGATGTGCTTGTGAACAGTATTAGGTATGTGGAGCCTATCAAAGTAACAACAATATGAATGCCAGAACCCAAGGTTTCCAAACAGAACATTCCTCATAACATCAAACTGTTATTGTATTGGCTGATCTGATTTGTACAGTACGTATACTGATGTGGTGGTAGGGTGTTAGTGTGTGTTATGCTGGTATGAGTAGACCAGACAGTTTTTAAATACCTCCAGCAGCACTGCTGTATCGGATCCACTTATACCATATTTACATTGGTGGTAAAAGCCAGCTGTTGGAGACAGCATTTCCTGAGGGTTTTATGTTGAAATTGGAACCGATGTAGATTAGGATGCAAAGGACAAGTGGTATGTTTGCAAAAACCTTGAATCCCTGGAGCTGTGTAAATATGGCTTGACACATAATTTATTGATGGTTTTTGTGTTTTACACAAATATTTTCACTTTTTGACTCCAAATGCAAATGCACCAAATTGAGGGATGTTGGTAGAAGCATTGTTAGCTCAATCTCACATGCAGCATCGCCATTCTGCCCATCACAGGGGGCGACTGCAGTTACCATTCTCAACAGGAAAGGATTTTGCTGTCTTTGTTCATCACAGAACAGTCCAGAGCTCACAAACACAGAGTGCATCAAAGAGCCAGTGAACATCGGAAAAAGAGGTTTAATTGGTGTTACATAATGTAGCTGTCAGGTCTGCAATCTGATTCATGAATCTGATTCATAAAGACAGAAAGGGCAGCTGGAAGATGGATGTTTAGAGCATTCAGAGTTCTGCTTAGGAAAGGCCAGACTGAGAATATAAAGCAGGAAAGAAGGACTTTCTGACCATGAAAAGTCTTATTTACAGCAGAAATGTCTGGGGAGAAGGCAAGAGAAGGAAAAAGAGCTCCAGGAAATACTTTGGCAGACTCAGGAAAACAACAACAAGTTGAAATATATAAATAAATAAAGTCAATGAGTTAGAAGGAAAAGGAACTTCAAAGCCTGCAGGTGGATTGACGGAATTAAATTTTGTATGTAACTTTATTAGCATAGTGTCAATAGTGGAGTGTGTATAAAACATACAGAAAAAGAAACAACAGAGAAATAAAAATTCATCCCTGAATTTAGATTAATCGATATATTTTAAATATAGTTTAATAGATAAATCAAATAATAATGCAAATGAATGCATAATAATAATAATAATAATAATAATAATAATAATAATAATAATAATAAGTAGAAGAAGAAAAAGAAGAAGAAAAAGAAGAAAAATTATAATAGCTATTGTTATCTTTATTATTACTATTATTATTACTAGTATTATTATGATTATTATTCTACACAGTGGACTGAACCAGGAATCTTGCGTGCTGTTCTAGCAGCTTGTTATCCATCTGATGTCCTGATGAAATAAGCCAGTGGGGGTCCACACAAAACCAAGCCATTTCAGAAAGCTACCATAAATCTGTGAATTGAAAAGATCGACCCCTGCTGCTACTGCTAGCAGCTTGTATCCTTGTACAGAACATCCAGTCACAAATCGGTGAGCCAGAGGAATGGAAGACACAATGAACTTATTTTCCATAATAGAACACAAGATTCATCCAGATTCATTCATGATCCACGGACTAATGGGCAAAATAGTCTCCGAAATCTGGTCAATAATTATGGATTTGAAGGATCACAAAGCTAACACAAGATGCTAGCACAAATGTGACTGTGTGTACAATGGCAAGACGAGTCTGCTGACAGAAACCCATTTTTGTCCATTTTGTATTAAAATTGGGACTGATGCCACTATAAGAGGAGTGGAGACAATGGTTGGGCCATTGGATTTTTAGCGGTATAATCCATCACCATCAGACGTCGCTTACAGCGGCATTTAGTGATCCCTGTGCTTTTAAATTTGACATGGTTTGCATATCAGAAGCTTCTGAGAACCCGCTCAGAGGTCTCCATTTCCCCTCCTACTCCATCAAACGATTTATGACAGAGATGTCACCTCTATCACTCATTTTCCTTGCCACACAACAAACTATTATTCAAACAGACCTATCTGAATCAGATAAGACCGAGCCCCTTACAGTTCAATTTCCTCGCTCTATCCCCTCAGCACCGGAGGATGATGCAGTCTACTGCAACACAGGTACAGAAACGTCGAATCACTCGGCTAAATGCCCTGAGCTCTCTCAGGGGGCTCGGGTGCCGATGAAGCCCAAATCTGCACATTTATTTACAGATTAAAAGATCAGGCATGATACACACAGATATTGATGTTATATCACCTTGTTCTCAGGTAAATGTTTAATTAAAAGTCACAGAAAAATCACAGAATTGCACTGCAGAATACGCAGAAAAAAAACAAAATGCAGCAAAGAAAACAACAACAACAACAAAGGAAGTAAGTAAAAATAAAGCACTCATTTTAAAATCAGATGCTATCAAAATGCTATGAATATTTGATCTGGTGGTTTGGTCTGAATCTCCAGCTCTACAGAAAACAAACAAACAAAAAAAAAGATGATAATACAGGAAATTGCAACATTAAAGAGCGTGTTTTTTATGCTCCTTAATTTTATTTCTCTAACGTATTTGATTAAAATCAGCCGCAAATTAGCAATCTCTTCATAAGAAATGTGCTCAAGTTTGGTATCAGAACTCTACTTTAAGTAAGTTTTTCGTCACAGACCCTGACCTAGTTTCCCTGCATGTGTCTGCCATCCTACCTGCAGCTTTCCTGGTCTGATTTCACTTCTAGGAACGAGAATTTCTTCACAATTTCAATTCACAATGACCTTGGAGCTGCAGCTCCACGCAACACACTGCTGTCCCCTGAGCAACACGATACTGGAATAATACATGCAAATCATGGAGCAGGAAACACGTACATGCACAGAAGAAAGCAACAGATGGCCCAAGAGGGACAAGAGACAAAACACGTCTCAGTCAGTGATTTACACAGGATTTAAGTTAAGACCAGTCTGGCCATTATGAGCTCCTCAGTTTGATACACTTTCACTGTGGAGTGACTCTTAATGGTTTATAGACAGAGAAGAAAGATGCTCCACCCTACAACGCCTTCTCTGCTTTCTCACTTACTTACTTACTTAGAAGTCAGAAACCCCTGGCAAGGTTGAACAATGAACACTGAAAACCCATCCCAGAGGTGGTATAAAGGCTGGCAAACAGATTGGCTCCGCTGGTAAAACCCTTCCCCCCCAGTACTGTCTCTCTTGCATGCATTCTGCTGCTGGCAAATTGGGATATTTTTCTCAACAGGCTATGGCCCTGTCCCTGGGTCTCACCCTGGGTCTATATTGTCTCAGTTCGGCCTGTTATTTCTATCAGTCGTCTTTGTTTGTGTTGGTATTTTGCCTCATCTGGAGTTTCCACCTGATTGGCTTTACTTCCTGTTGTTCTCCTACATATGCCCGAGGCTTTACTTCTCTACAAAGTTTCTCATTAGGGTAAAAAAGTTGAATATGTGAACTTTTAATGCCTGTTTCACATTGTTTGTTGCATGTGAATAATGTACTTGAAAATGTCAGATCGTGCAACATCTCTATTTTTCATTCACACTTCTGTAATAAGTAATGTCTGCAACACTGAGTCTGAGATTCCCGGAGCCCATGGTCTGCCTCAAATGTTCGGTTCGATGTCATCTCACCTTAATCTATGCAATGAGCTTATTGTTAGGACGAGGGTGTGAATCACCATTAACTGTATTGGGATTTACATACAGGGTTGAAAGCAGACATATGTCTTCATTTACTGCTTTTTGAATGTCATATTTGCCATGCTGAATGAATTAAGGATTGCCCTTTCGCTGTGCTGCTGCTTTTAAGAGAACCACTGCATGCAGTTTAGGCAAACCATTTACAGTATTTACATTTCTTTGTCCATCTGCAGACTGCTTATGTACTGAAATACCTTTAAAAACAATAGTGCTAGTCATTTGCAGCCCTGCTTTGTTTGTAATCAACTGGATCCCAAGGCAAAGCAAGACGTTTAATTATATAGGACATTTCCTGTGCAAAACACTTCACACAGAGGTTAACTTATACAGGACTTTTTACGTGCAAAACGCTTAACATTGAGGCTTGTTTTTTTTATTAAAAAATGATGTGAATTTCCAGGATTTGTCACGCTTGGACACAAGCATAAGTGGCAGCACCTCACAAAACATTAACATGTAAAAACTTTACAAAGCTAATGTCTTGTTCTTTGTTTCTCTGATGCTCAGACAGGCAGCGCTAGGCTGCTGTTAAACAAGCGTGTGGCAAAAGCAGTGAAAAAACAGTCAAGATGGAAGGTTTATCTTCCCCGGGGATGTTTTCGACTGAGGAGGTCTAAAAACATGAATGCAAACTGTCTGTGATGTTGTGTCACGGCTGTGAGTGACAGACAAACTGAGTCGTAATGTCTGTGACAGGCTGCTCTTCACCACCACTGACATTTTTAGGATGTCCTCGACTTCTTCAAGAATTAGTGCACTCAGACTTCTTATAAGCTGATAACTACACAGAACTACAAACAAGGTCTGAAAGGGTAACCGGAGGTGGGCCGAGTCACAGCCTTTCACCTGACTGAATGGTTACTCAGTGCTGGAGGCTGACGTGACCAGCTGCCATCAACCTGTAATTGTAAGAGCTGGAGGTGGAGCACTAGGTATTCCAAAGTGAGAGTTCAGACCGACATGGTGCAGTACTTCAATTTCGTTTTTTCCACTGTGCAAGTCTAATAACAATCAAATGATCAAAGAGAGAGAGGTGGATAACATTCTGGGGGTATAGGTGTAGTATTATAGTTACAGCATTAAGTCTAAATACAAATATATGAACACAACAGTGGACAACAAATAGAACACAGTGCTAAACATAGAAAACTAAACACAATGTAACACAAGAGCTACACACTAAACATAAAAAATAGAGCTAAATAAAAACAGGTACACAGACTAAGCATACCAACACTACCAAGTGTACCAAGACTAAGAACCAGAATAACAAACGTGAAAAAAAACAAAAAAACAAAGCAGAGGGCAACCTGGGGACAGGCAGCAGCAAAGAACCACAAGGACATGACAAGTGAAATGATGAAATGTCAAAGACAAACAAGCAAGAACACCACAAAAATGTATACCATAAAGATTACAGAATGAAAAAAAGGGTCAAAAGTAGAAGAGTGGGCTCAAAGCAGACAAAAAATGGCACTGCATCGTGATGATTGCTGCTAAAGGGAATTCTGCTTCTCATTAGTTGCATGGGTTAATCATTTTTTGGCTCAGCAAGGAAAAGAATTGTACAGTGCCTGTGTGTCAACTGAATTCTCAGCAAACCACTATTAAGTGTGTCCTTTATTTTTAGTGGTCATAGCCCAAACTTCTTCAGTGTGTTTACAAACAAGGACTGCTTGCTCAAGTTCTCTTCATGATCAATACAAGTTTTTACGTTGCCTGACCCCCATGGAACCCCATTACTTGGTTACATCTGTTGTGTAGGCATTTGAAAGTGAAGAAAATGTAAACAGTTAGTTTCTGTCTTTATGCATCTTGCATAAAAGTAGTAATTAAAATATCTGAATAAACAACCTTTTTTTTAAACCTGGCACCCACTAAAAAGAACATACAGTACTGTGCAAAAATCTCTGGTCACCCTTACATTAGATATACGTTTGTTTTAGCAATGGTATATTGATCATATATAATTATTTATTTGTTTCCTAATTAGAATAAAACCTTTTCTAATAAATAATTTGCAATACTAAAAATCTAAAAAACTTCTATAGGGTACAGTGACCAGTGACAAGCATATTTATTGTTTCTTCTCCTTCACTTTGACCGACCAGCCTGTCAGACGCCTTGTAGACTTTGCTGGTCACATCAATGCAGTGGTCTTTTAGCCATTATTTAACGCCACCCCGGGGTCCAGGCCGGCAGGCCATTACGTCCTCGAATCAATGCCAATTTAGACTGACCGGACGACCTAACACGCTTGCCTTTGGACTGTGGGAGGAAACCCAAATACCCACGCAGACACGAGGAGGACATGCAGACACCTCACAGAAAAGAACCCAAGCCACTTCACCCAGGTATTAAACCCAGGACCTTCTTGTTATGAGGCAGCGGTGCTACCTGCCGAGCCGCCAGGGAAAAAAAAGGGAAGATATGTTAAAGCTCACCAATATTGAAGATGAAGAATTGAATGAAGATTAGTGCTGAAGGGAATTATAGAGTGTGAAATCCAAGTTTGATTTTTTTGGGGTTCAATCATGGTTGCTAAAACAACAAATTTAAAAATAAGTGAACCATTTTTTCTCTGACAAATAATATACCAATATTATGTCAAAATGTAATTGAATTACTAAAGCTCTTTCTATTGTTTTGGATCTCAGGAGGATATAATAAGGTACTGTATAAACGAGCTACCTCTATCCTAAAATGTACAGTCCGGTGTGTCTTTAGCAAAGTGGGACCATTATAGGTGGTTTTGTGTTGCAAGAGATCGGACTTGGACTTGAGGTCCTTATAAGATGACAGAGGATCAATAGGCCAAAGCCAGCAGATTTTAACACAGTCTCATGAGAACTGAGGTGATGAAAAGGCTTTCTTCTTTTCAATTGGTCCCTTTAAACGTGGGTCAGGTCTGTGCACTCTGTCTGACCCAGTTAAGTCTCCTTCACCCAAACCTTGCATCATGTGATAAATGTGTCTCTTTATCTCTCTTGGGGTAGCTCTTTAGGGTAGATCCATTCTTACTATTTGTGTTTTTTAACAGTAATGTTTAGGATAAAATGGGACTTGATGATAGATTTTACATTAAGTGTGTACTTTTTATATTTCTTAAATAAGCCTCAATAGGCATGTTTCATATTCTGTAAGGTGCTACAAACGTGCTGGACACCCAGTACAATCAGAGATATCTTTTTAAAGAAACACTTTGAACTTTTTGCCAGTGAATGCAAAAGCACATCAGTAACTCACAACACAGCAATTAATATACACAGCTTCCCCCATGACACAACTTTAATTGGCCAACAACAGGAGCCTGTTTCTGTTTGTTTTAGATCAATACCAAGACTGAATCTTCTCCTTAAAACACCATTATAATGCACACCGAGTTACAGCAGCTTGTTAGGGATGCAGACGTTGTATTTAAACTCATATCTTAGGATAACAGGTACCCCATATGGGCACAAGTAAGTACAATACAGTCGAATCCAGTTAATCGGACCACATCGGCCCGCGATCGTTTTGGTCCTAATAACCAGCAGGTCCGATTAAACGAACATCCTCTATGTTACAAGACGGGACGTGCTATGCAACATATTAAATGTTCATTAAACCTTTATTGTACGATTTACACGTATAGCGAACGTACAAACAAGAACTACTGTTGCTTACGATGTATGTTCATTGAAAAATAAATTTGCAACCAAGTTTTTCAAAGCGATCTACAACACAATGTACAACTCCGAATGTAAAGCATAATACTGTAAAAAAAACACGTTTTTAAAAATTTTTAAGGAATGTTTGAAGAACTTAAAAAGAAAGTGGTGGGCGTGTTCACCTCCCGCTGGTTTTTCTCTTGTCAATACAACTTTTTGGATTTCCTGACCTTTGACAAAATCATAAATTCTCCAGGAGATCCAAAAAACCTTCCATTTCTCGCTGACCCGCTTTGCAGTGGTTAAGTGGCAACTTGTCGCATCTTTTTCTTATTCACTCTCACATTCTTTGGTCCATTTAAGCGGAATTTTGGTCCAAATAAGCGAATAACATTACACGTATATACAAAGTAATAGGATTTGTTTCGGTACTTTAGGATTTGGTCCGAATAAGCGGCTGGTCCTATTATGTGGATTCGACTGTATATGGGCATTTTTATTGGATAGAATGAGTGTGGTGGATGGCACAGTGGTGCAGTGGTTAGCCCTGTTACTCATAGCTGCACAAATCAAGCCAGAGGTTTCACTAAATACACAAAGTGCTCTGGGAGACTAAATACAAACACCACCGGTCTTGCAGTCAACGCGGCTTATCATGGATTGCCTTTGGAAACCACTGTTTAGAAGATGCTCAGAAGGCTGCAAACTGATCTCAAATGGGTTACAGTTAAAACTAGCTATTAATTTCACTAATTGCAAACTAGCAATGTGATGACAGAACAATGTAACTGAGGTTAATTTACTTAATATTAAAAACAGACAGACAGGTCATGGAAAATTTGCCAAATTCTACACAAGCATCACCCAAAAAAGATATTAGACTGTCTGTGTCTTATGAGGTGAGGTTTGATGGAGGATCATCCCCTGGTGCTGCAACAGCAACACCTGCTCAGCACTGTGAATTGACTGATTTTCAAGCACCAATGCCACAATTCTAAAGCCTGTATCACTATTTGTAATCCCTGCTAGCTGAGACAGTACTCCAGATGTGCATGGTTCTGAAAGCTCAGCTCACAGACTCTTTCTTAATGGATAAAGTGAGCATGTTAGAGTTTGGTCTTGTTTTTTTTTTTACTTTCTCCACTTTAACTATCTCGTTTACTGACCTCAAGACCTGCAACTGACTTTCCTGTAGATGCATTTTACTTCCTGAGCCAGTCTGACCTGTTGTGCATCACCTGGTTGCCACTGCCTCCATTTGGGACCTCTCTAGCTCTTTCTTCTCTCTCGCCTTTCCTTAGTTCTGATAAGTACACCCATTAATTAATGTATTCATTTGATATCCAATTAATCATGGACAGGATCACAGGAAGGCTTGTGCCTAGCTGGCAGCACAGGGAACGTAGTGAAGAACCATACACAACCTACACAACCACCAGTCAGTTGTACAGCACACACACAATAAGACCACTTTAGCTACACCAGTTAACCTAACACGTGTCTTTGGACTGTAGGAGGAAACTGGAGCGCATAGAGTACAACACAGGCAAACTGAACACAGCCTGAGGATCGAATTGTGGAGCTGTGGGGACACCACTTTAACCACTGGACCACAGTGGTGCCCCCTGTTAAAGTAGCTGATTCCTAACCCATTTGTGGTCCATTTAGGGTTCAGCGTTGGGTTGCAGCCATAACACGTGGAGACTATGCCTGTGTTCAGGCTCACGAATCATAACAAGACATAGATGAAATAAAAGAATGTGATCCAATCAGAAAGCCACATTTTTTAAGAATAAGATATTTTTCCCTTTCTTTTTCCTTTATACACTCTCTGAATCAGTGCCAGTTAAGTGCATTCGGAGCAATTATGACAGGGCTCTATCGTTTGATCAGTGCTTAATGACACTTAGCAAAATTGTTCCAAGACAACCAGGCTCTGTTTAGAGTGGAACAGATGTTTCAGCAAAATGATCTCGCTGTTTTAATTAGCCATTGATGCTAAGTGCACGAGTCGGTGAGGAGCGGTGCAGTTTGAAATATGGCTAGTGCGACATTAGCATCGCTAATGCTAAAATGGACTCGAGGGGATTGAGAATGGAACGGACCGGAGCGATGAGGCGACATCGACATATATGTGTCTTTAAGCAGGCTGATCGGAATGTAAAGTTACCTCCAGGGCTAAAAAAAGAAAAGAGGATCATTTATGGACCCCAACATCTGGAGATGCCTGTCTAATATAAGATGGTTTGACAGATTAGTGACAGACAGCAGAAGGGTATCTGGGTTTTATTTTTATGTATTTAGTAACAGAAATAATGATGTGCAGCCAGCTGGTCCAGAAAAGTTGCCAATTTTAGTTAGAACTGATGTATCTCATGCTTCAATAATATTAATAGTAACAATAATAATAAAATATCTGGTTTTATGGTTTTAAAACTGCATCCATCCCCAGTATCTGTTATTAATTTGAAGTCAGAGAGATGCAGTATTTTCAGACAGCTTTTGCCCCGCATCATCCCTCACAGCTCTGGAGTTTTGCATTTAAATCTCCTTATTTATTTGCTTGCTTGTCTGGTCTTTGTTCTCTTGTCCCTGGTCACTTATCCATGTGTTTCCCAAATCCCTCAATTTTAATGTCTTTCTAGGGTTTGTCTTTTCTATTTGATTATATATGCTATTCTGTGTTTAGCCTTTAAATAGTAGAATCACAGACTGGGGTAGTGCAGCATTATCAGATTCGTGGAAGGGCCAAGGTTCATATGGATGTACAGCATTGATTATGGACATTCACCTGGAGAAAACATTTGAGCACACGGGGAGAACTAGCCAACTTTTACACAGACAGCAACCATAGATAAGTGTCAAACCTCAGATTTTGGATCTTTGTGGCACAGTGAGGTACAGAAATTGAGGTGGTGACATTGGTACGATATATGATCCTATCAAAAAGGCTGGCATAAATGCCCATATGCCTGAGATGCCACCAACACATATGGCACACAAAATGCACAATACATTTTTTGACAGATTACATTTACAGCATCTTACACATAGCAACAGCATAAACAATCCAAGCATGCGTGGGTTAAGGGCCTTGCTCCAAGACTCAAGAGCGACCGCTTGGCATAGGTAGGATTTGAACCCTGGACCATCATCTGGTCCGTGGTCTATAACCTTATTCACTTAACCAACACTATTCTGTCTCAAATATTAATGACTGGGATTATTATAAGATGATTAGATCTAAGTCTTACATTTTTGAGTGGTGGGATTAACCTCCCAGTTTGAAAAAAAGCTATGAAGTCTGTTAAAGAGAATTCCACACAATCCTGAAGGTGAGGTTTCAACCCTTTCGCTGCATGGCACCAAAGCTAGACCATCCTGATAATGGTAGGTCCCAAAAACAATGAAATGACAGAGACAACACATAGGTTTCCTTTTATTACAACTGAAGGTTCAAAAACATCCCAGATTTCTTAAAATTTAGTCTCTTTACCTATTGTGCCTCACACACTATGTTCTTTCCACCCACTGTCTAGACACCTGCCCACCAAAAGCTTCAAAAGCATCTCAAACCTATTTCGGTACACACAGCTGAGGTACTGTTTAACCTCAGACACACACAGCTCATCTCTTACCAAACATCTTCATAAGTATGACATACTGCTGAGAGAAAAAGCAGAGCAACATTAAGAGGTTCCGTCAGTGCTCTGAATTTGGGATCGACTATGGGTGATTAGCAGAGGTGTAGTTGAAAGTAGAGTGAAAGTAGTTTCAAATACAGATATTGAAAAGTAATATACAGCATCTCACAAAAGTGAATACACCCCTCTTTTTGTAGCTATTTTATTATATATACAGTGGGTACAGAAAGATTTAGACCCCTTTAAATTGTTCACTCTTTGTTTCATTGCAGCCATTTGCTAAAATCAAATATTGTTTCTCAATAATGTACACTCAGCATCCCATCTTGACAAAAAAACAGGCCTGTAGAAATTTTGACAAATGTATTAAAAAAGAAAAACTGAAATATCACATGGTCATAAGTATTCAGACCCTTTGCTGTGACACTCATATTTA
>JAVSBV010098763.1:0-22632 GCA_033117975.1 Parotocinclus spilosoma | reverse complement strand
TAAAAGCCTGAGTAAATAAGAATGTCTTTAGCCTAGACTTAAAGATTTGCAGTGTGTCTGAATCTCTGACTAAAGTATTAAGTTTATTCTCTCTAAGAGTTAAACTCTAAGAGTTTAATTAGAGCACATAACTATATCTAACATTACAACAATACATTGTATTTACCTGTACTCTCAGCTAATAAATGGTGCTCTCAATTTCTTGAACTTGAGTGTATAAGGGGTGCATGCTTTCCAAAAGAATATTCATGATGCTCCGAGACCAGATCAAATCCCACAGGATAGATATGCCTCTTAAAAAGTCCAGTTTGGGTTTAGTAGTAGTAGTAGTGGGTTTAGTAGTGGTAGTAGTGGTAGTAGTGGTAGTAGTAGTAGTAGTGGTAGTAGTAGTAGTAGTAGTAGTAGTAGTAGTATCTTAAAAGATTACAATGCAAAAGTCTCAGACCACCATTATTTGTTGTTTTAGCAAAGGTGTAATAACCATATATAATAATTTCTCCATAGATAATAACGTCTCTTTATTAGAATACAATAAAATACAATACCTGAATAGAAAAATCTGAAAAAAGACTAGTGTATGTATTTTGACCTCTGGCAGCTTCATGTGGATGCCAAGTTTACCCTTCTACAGTTGACTTTCAGAAGAATAGCAGTCAAGAAACCCCCTTTTTTTGGGAGGCCACACTGAAGAATCCATTTTGCTCAAAAAATTTGTGGAGGTTGTTTTTTGTGTACGTATTTTCTGTTTTGTTTGAATCCTAATAAAGAGACTACAAACCTAATGATGGCCTAAGACGTTTTGGATTTAAATCCCAAATACTTCCACTGTTTGGGTCATTTAGCAAATAAACAGCTTACAAAACTCAAATAGTTGCAAATAGTCCTGGACATCATCCAAATTCTGGAGATGTAAATTTGAGTGGTGAATGTTTGGTTTTGCACAGAAACAACTGGATGTTTCTATGTAGCATTGGAATGTAGCATTGGAATTGGTTTTGTCTGTTGGCTGAATCAGGTATTACCCTCTACTAGAGATTGTTGCATTTATACAATCAAAATGTGAAATTTGGAGAAAACAGTCCAACAAAGCAAGCTATTTGGGAGATATTCTTTTCTGGGAATCAGTGCTGTAGAGACACACAGCTGGCCACTTCAGACAACTTTGGCCACCCTTGCCTCAGAAACACAAGTATGTCTGAAATACCTCTGGATCATCTGCAGCCATTAAAAGTAACAGCCCCATAATGGAGCAGGCATCTGCTAAAATAATTTTCAGTTAATTAGAGATTATCCCATGTAAACTTGACTCTGCGATTCAGTGTCTATGGGAATTTGAGATTAGGAAGGTGTAACAAATGTTTCTTGACTACCCGCACAAGGCCTCCAAACTAAATAAATGTGCAAACAATTCAGCTGAAATCTGGCAAAGGATGATCAAGTTTAAAAAACAGGCTCTACAGCAAATGATATATGCTCTTTACTGGAAACCTAAAAGTACAGGATGGGAATGGAGTTAGCAGAAATAATCAGTACATAGGGCATTGTGATATTTCCACAGGATCAGCCTTATTCACACTCAAACAGATATATATATACACACACACACACACACACACACACACACACACACACACAAGTTAATTTTAGTAAAAAGCTGCAACTTGTAAGTTTACATAAATAAAAAGGCGAACTTCCAGGTTCTTTTAAAATCCAGATATCCAGGTTAAATGTGTTCAGAACTTGAAATTCATATTTAAAAGACGTCAAACAAAAGAGAGTCTGATTAATCAGTTTAGTAAAATCGACTGATGACTTTGTCCACTGAAAAGAAACAGTCTGTTTATTTTTTTTTTGTGTTACACTAAACACATTTTGGACATGGAATAGATGGATTAGATCATACAGATTTACATTTTGATGTGAACTAAGTAGACATAAAACATATTTAGTGAGAGAGATTTATTTAGTCAACAAGATACTACTGTACTAAATGTATGTAGTTATATTACTTGATCATTTTCGTGACTATGGATTTCATTAATCACCTCTTCAATGTTGGCATGTTTTCTATATTTTTGCATTACATTTTACATTTGTCTCTCAAATATAGTACCATCAACACTATATAGACAAACCACTTCTTTATGAACTTTATTTTATGAGGGCAGGACAGGAACCTGATTTTATGGGCATGTGGAAGCCTATTCTATGCTTCATATTATTAATCATTTAGTAATATTAAGTATTTAGTAAATATGTAGTAAAACTGAAATAACAGAGGTCACAAATTAGAAAGGTGTCCAAAGGTTTGGCTTAAGAGTGTGTCAGAGGGGATCTTGAAGTGAACTGGACATTTAGTCAGCATTTGGTGCATCCTTTAGCTAAGTTATAATGATGACATGGCACAGAAGTTGGCCAAGGCCTAGCTAAAGCAGAAATATTGTGTGTTTTATGTAACTTCTATGACGTGTATAGCTGCACATAACACTGATTATTTTGCCTAGTTGTCTGCCATCAAAGGCAGAGTGGCTGCTAGGGGGACAGCATAATAACATGGTATGAAGAGGGAAGGAGGAAGACGTAAAAGAATGGGTACAAGATAATTTTGTCCTTGTAGAACCCTGTACATTTGAAGTCTTACTTCCCATCTATACCGCCCTCCTGCTTTCTCCAAGGTCCAGTCTGTTCCGCCTCACCACAGTAGTCCCTTACTACACACACACACACACACACACACACACACACTTGAGTTGAGGGTAAGAATACGTTTTATAACTCTTAGACACTGGTTTTCTCATTTTCAACAGCAGGATGACCAGGAAGGTATTTTTCAAAATACTGCATCATTCTTTTTCCTTTTATTGAGTTGAGAGAATAGGATGGTGAGAGTACAGCCAAAACATCTTAAGAAACAACTGAATGATCTATCAGTCAATTGATATGGTGCAATTTCCAAGAAAAGCAAACCCCAATCTTCTGGGCCAGCTTTATAGATGAAAAGAAGCAAGAAATGTAAAAAAAGAAAAAGAGACCAAAGGAAACAGATGAAGCCTGTAGTGGCTTGTTAAAAGATCGTAGAGAGATAATGAGGTGGGAAAGAAGTTATTTGTCCAAGAAGTGGTTTACATGTGTGAGAACGAACACAATTACCTTTTTTTTCACAGTAATAAAATTCAGTATAACAAAGTATAATTAACATGTCATTCAGGGCTATTTGAGAAAGTAAGATCAGGTGAAATGTTTTATTATCAACCACAACATTTCAACACTGGAATCCCTACTTGCTTTCATCCTTAATGCTTCTTAACGAAGTGTTGATGAAAACTATGATTGCTGCCCTGTTTGGATTTCCTCACAGGAACCTTCGTTGTATAGCTGTAAATTAGTCCAGCTGGCATTCCAAACATGCTTGTGAATAAAACAAAAATTTAGCATCCTCTTTTCCTGTAAGCTGTGCGGACAGGTCAAGCACTCGGTAGGCAATTGCATTTGCCCAGTACTACCTCTACTCCAACTAATTAATTGTTTGTGGTTGCATAGAGGTTAAGGTACTGGATTATTGATCAGAAGGGCCATATTTCAAGTCCCAGCATTATCAAGCTGCCACTATTGGGCCCTTCAACCAGGCTGTTAGCCCACAGTTGCTCGGACTGTACATTATAATATTGTATCAGTTGCTCTGTGTAAGGCTGTTTGGATTGTAAATCAGGATATTTTAAATGTGTGTGCAAATGCACTCGAAGATGCATTGATATCCAATCTGATTGCACAAACAACTTCATAAGGCAGCTGATGTTATTTGGGTTAGTGGTAGAGGTAAGTGTAACTCCAGTACTTTACAGCAGCCATGATGTCAAACAAGTAATGAAATGAGTAGTGTTTGGCGAATGCAATAAAAGTTTAAATAGGATTTACATTTGGATGATTGAAAACACATTTGACTATTAACTTTAAATACATGCGGTTAATATCAATCAGATACACAACACATGAAAAGATTGAGTGTCATTTTTTTTGTTGTAATCTATTGCAGTGCGTTATCTAAAATGAACTGTGAACATCTTGTCAGGGTTTACGTTGCTCGCCGCAGTGTGTTATTTTACCCCTATCCCTTAGTGTTGTGTTTCCGTTTTCTCCCCATGTCATTAATGGCGCTTGTTTTGATTTATCGCGCCGTTCTATTGGTTTGTCTCTTTAATTTACGCACCTGTTTTTCATTGTCAGTTAATTAGTTTTGTTAAATGAGCCAATCGAACACGTCAGTGTTTGCCGGCTCATTACGTTATCCCCTGTTTGTCTTGCGTTACTTTTTGAGTGTTCCCTTTGTCTGTGCTCACATTGTTTGTTTTTTGTTTCATTTTCCTCCGCTCGTGTTCTCTGGCAGCTGATGGCCCCCGGGACATGATACTGGAAGGGGTTGTTCCCTGGACCCGCGGCTCGCATGGCTGGCACTTGGGTCCATGGCCGGAGGGGTTGCCCCCGGACCCTGGCCGCTAGAAGCCGTTATAGGGTCACTATCGGCGCCGACCCTGGTATTCGGCTGTAACGTGCAGCCCCTTGGATCTTCGGCCACCACGGCTGTCTATAGATCCTTGGCTCTAAAAGCCACCCATTATTTTTTCCCCCTTTTTGTCCTTTTACTTTTTTTCTGTTCAGGCTGTTTTTAGTTGTCTTTTTCTTTTCCTTTTAATGGGCTCGTTTGCGATACCCCGGCTCCCCTAGGCGCTGTTGTTGGCCCCTGGCACGAAGCCGTCATGGACCCTCTATCGCGACTCCCCCTTCTTCGGCCGTTGGACCCTCTTCACTCCAGCCCATTTACGAACCCCTGGGACCCTGTCACCCTGGACCTCAACGTCGCGGACTCTCAGCTCCCAGGCTGTTCGCGGACCCCTGGACTACAATGGAGTGGGCCCCTCGGCCCCACCACGGGACTCTGGGCTCAAAGCCCCCACCGGACTAGTGTGTGGACTCGTTTTTAACTATCGTTTAAATGCCTGATATGTGTGTTTTGTTTAAATAAATGTTCCTTGGTTTTTCCCATATTTGTTGTCTGTCTGTGTATTCTGCATCACGGGCTCCGATCTTAAAACCTGATAGGGATCCTGGGGATTGAGTGAGACCAGGAATGGTCTTGGGGGATCTACGTGATGCCCTATCGTAACACATCTACAGTATTTCTGGTGTATCAAAACTTTCTGTCAATCAAACTGAAATTAAAAGGCTGTAATTCAGATTATAAAATATTTAACTTATTACATACTAATAAGTAGGCTAACAAACTCTTGTCACAACTTCATGGTCTTTAATTTATCAACACACATACAATTTTTACGCTTGCGTTTTATTGCACCACCCATGTTTCCTATGTTTTAGCTCTGTGATATTTGGCCTTGGTCAGGGCAATCAACAGTATTCTATTCTATGACCCTTCCCTCCCACCACCACTACACTGTTCTTTTTTTTATCCTTTCTTTTAGCAGTATCTATTCAAATCACTGAAGAGTTCTCCAATGATGCGTGAGTCAGTTTCTTTTGATAATATAGAGCAAGGATTCTTATAAACCTCACAGTGCACACTTAAAGTGTACAGCAAATGGATAGCTGTGCCAGAGGCAGAGAGGAGCCCAGAAGTTCATACCTGACCCAGTGATTTAATATTTACTTAATGAATGCTGCCTGATATAATGCATAAGTGGTACAGTAAAGCATGAATATGCCTGAGCATTTATATAGAAAAACCTGTCCAAATTCAGTTTGGAGCACAACATGATCCAACATCACAACATCATCTATGACACACGCTTCAAAACAGATATGTTCATGTGGCTAGCTGATTGCTAGACCAGTGCATATTATTATTATTAATATTATTGTGAATTGTATAATTCACAAAGCAATTAACACCAGCATATGCACAAACAACTACAACATTCCAATTTTTTTGGTTACTTGTTTAAAAAAAAAAAACTGATTGGAAATTAGCAATGACAGTTAGAAATGGTCATATCACTAAGATATTTGGAAGATTGTGAATAAAGTTGTTTGAACTTCTCCTTTATACAGTATAATTCATACTAAACCTTTGCCTTGAAAATTCATTTTGACGTTCTCTAAAGTGCTTCCAACCACTTGGAAAGACATTTTCATCACCAAAGCTGAAATGGCTACAAAGTCTTGTCACTTGGAAGGAATTTGTTTTTTTTCTACGTGTATGCAGACAGTTTATTATAAAATTAAGCCAGAATAAAGACCATTATAGTTGCAATTAAAATATTTACAAAATTGTGTAAATAATCCTTGGGTGTGATCTGCAAAATTATGGGTTTTGATCCAGAGGTTTAATTCAACCTTTTCAACCCAGCTTTTTTTTATCAAATAATATTCAATTTTGTGGCTCGGGTGATAGGGTTAGCCACATAAAACTAACCATGTTATCACTGTAGAGAGATACATTAATGTGATTCTACATTCACAGCATTAAGCAGGCACCCTATCCAGAATTACAGCTGAGCTAAGCATTTACAAACTACTTGGTCAAGGACAATGGCAGCTTGGCAATGCTCAGATTTGACTTCATAACTTTAGGGGAGAAGCATCAATGAACTGTGGGCTATACCCATAAATAGTACATCCTGGGACACGCTGTGCTACTGAGCAAACCACACTGCCATAAATATGGTTTAATGCTAACCAGTCTCTCCATTTTGTAATAACTCCATGGAGAAAATAAATGCCTAAAGCCATGTGTTATTTTACTGCTACAAACACATACAAAATTAGCCCTTCTCACATTATGCACTCCATGCAATAAAACTGTGCAATTTTCTTTTCCCGCTACTTACTCTCAAATTTGTTCTTGAGTCTGGACAGAGATGTGGAGCAAGGGTCATTTACTGTGAGGCTCATGTTTACCTTGGAGTTTTCAGGAGTGGAGCACTGAATATTGAGACCTGTCTTCTGGGAAAATGAATACAAATGCTGAAATAAAGACTAAATCAGCAGTTTTTACTCCTATTCTCTCAGTGGCACAATGAAATGCATTATGTCTTTTAGTTTTAACCCCACTCCTTCCCTCACTCTCCTCCATGCATTATATCTTGAAGCATTTAGAGTAATAGTGTCTCTGACTATTTCTGACCCCATTGTTGTGATTTGAGATTCTTTTCTCTGAGCAGAGTTGGATTTTTGGATGCCACATTGCCAAAAAAAACAATTTCAGGTCAAGTTTATTTTGTCTGCTGCCTGAAGGAAAGGAACACAAAATGCCTAATAAAAGACTTCCTTTTAAGCAAGCCTCTGCCGAATATGACATATGTTTCTGAGAGGGAGTGGTGACAGGACTGTGGAGGAATTGTTAAAGATTGCAAAGAAAAAGTGTTCCTAAACCTTAGCAAAAAATGATTTACTGACAATATGTGTTATTTTAGGTAGGCTAATCTTTAATGTTGTCTTATATAACATGTATTTAAACTATCTGGGAAGCTGGCTCGTGCTTTGGCAGAAACTAAGAAATTAAAAATCAGTGTCGAGCACAGTGCACTTATTTTTTTATATTTGTTTTAGGAGAAAGGAGGCTTGTTGAATAGACTTATTGAATAGACTTGTTGAATACTTGCGGGGGATGTAGAAATCTGTGAACAATGTTTGTTTCAGTTCCAACTAGAGTATGTATGCAGCCATTTTCCACCAACATTTAGGAATTGCTAGAGTTCAACAGAAAAATAATTGTGTTTTACAACACTACGATGCTTTAGCCATTTTTACTTTTGTTGCCAGTGGTTTAGACGTTAATGGCTGTTTAGGACTATATATTTTATATTAGTAATAATAATATATGTTAGTTAAGACTGTTATAGTTAATACTGTTGCAAATACTGTTTTAGAGTTGCATTTTATTTTAACCAATTATTTGTTTTTAGACTTTACGTGTATTTTCAGTTTGGTTTTGATAGAACTTGAAAATGCTATTCCAAGGGGAAAGTCTTTGCCAACCATTTAAAAAGGATAGTTTGCATGGGATTTTTAATAACTTGGACTACTGTAGTGTGTAAAAGACGTGTATTCCTTCCAGACATGGGAATGTGCAGTCCATAAAATATTAACATGACAGGACTAAAATTAAAGTTTCAGTAGAGCTTTATTTTTCCACAGATGCCAGTACACTGTCAACAGAGAATATATGTCACTTATAGATACAGTAATTATAATTTAAGCAATGTTGATGATTGAATTTTGCCAATTTGGTGCCCCTGAATATTAGCTAATTTAACCAGAATATTATAACTATTTAAACAATTGTCATACTTAATTCACATGCAAGATTAATAAACCTTACAGTCTGTTAGACTGTTTGAGCTTATATGGAACGTCAGTAAATTAGGATAAAATAGCACAATACCACAATGTAACAATGTATAATACCAAATGAAACCAGTACTATTATAGTTAACAACTTTTAAAAGTTTCATTTATTGAATCTGGAATTAAAAAAACAATAAACAGTGCTCACCAAGAAAGGGTTTCAGAAGACCAGCTGGAGGTTAAAATGCTTCTTGGACAATGTTCTATGGACAGATGAAATTAAAAGCTTTTGGCAGAAATCTCTGCACTCTGCTCACCAAAACCTCATCCCAAATATGAAGCATGGTTAGAGGAGAATCCTGGTTGGGGCTAGTATTCTGCCTTTGGGCCTTGACAGCCTGTAATCGTTACGGGAACAATTAATTGAAAATTGATGTCAGGCTAGTGGTCTGTCACCTGAAGCTTAATAGTTGGATGACGCAACATACAATTTGTGTCAAGACCTTAAGCCAGTGGGGCTGCTGTGGCATGATTTGAAAAGGTCAAAATTCCTCTAACAGTCATGTATGTCTGATCAGAAGTTACAGGCTGTGATGGTAAATTATGCTCTATGAGTCATTTAATATAAGGTTTTTCATATTTTTCCCCATCTTGGGCTAACATAAGAAGTCAAATTCTTTGTATTATTAGTTGGGTTTTAAATTGAATTATTCGTTTCTGTTTATTATGAAACCTGGATTTTGTAGAAGTGAATGTAGAAATCCAGGTTATTGCAAATATTGTACTTTTTTTCACCAAATGTACACAAGCTACAGTGTCACTGATCACAAATATTTAAAAACTACAGCTTCAAGAAAGGCAAAACCCGTAGAACTATAGATACTGGAGAAAACAGGAATCATGTACTGCTTCAAGTGATCCAAAAATAATTTAAAGTTAGAATGACATGTTGTTAGAATCATGCAGCACACCCTTCTGGACAGCTGTCATTTTATTTAGCCAAAGCAGTAAAGATCTGACTATTATCAGTGTCATGACAGTGTCAGTGTTGTGGAGCTGGTGCTGAGCTGGGAAATCATTTAATGACTAGCTTTGCCACTAGAAATATCAATTAACTCTTGACAGCTGAGAAATAAAACATTTGATCTGATAAACAGACTTGTTCATTAAACAGCCAGCTGGACACATGGTAGAAACAAAAAATTGCTATTGCTATTTTCATCATGTTGCAAATCTTCTTTTAGCTTGCTAGCTAAAATGGTTGGATTGAAATTGTTTTTTTTTTCTGTACATTCTGCTTTCTTTTTGCCTTGTTTTATTAAACCCAGTAACCAGCCTTGACTGTTATCATGCCCATGCAGGTTTCTGTAAGAAGTAGTTATCCTTTACAGTGGAACGTTGGCACGCAACCTTAGGGTGTAAATGAAAGAATTGCATATAAAACAGTCTATGTAGTGATCAGTGAATGAGTAAATGCAGGTTTCTTTCCAATTTAGAGGCAAAAAAACGTCAGACTGTTTTATGACTAGCCTGGTCAAATAACGAAGAATTCATATTCCGAGGTTTCACTGTATTGAAGTTAATAATTAGTGCTGAAAATTGGGAATATACGATAACAATAAATAATCAATCAGTAATTCATTTCAAGCAGCAAGAGTAATGTTAATGTTAAAAACCATTTAATGGTTTTATTTAGTTGAGAACATTTCCTTTGAGACATTTCTTAGTTATCCCAAGCATTTTTTTACATTCCAAGCTTGTTGAATTTGAAAAACTAATTAAATGTGTATCGGTGACCATATACAAAAACCAAATAACTCCATGTAGGAATAACTACACATAACTAGTTAAAATATTAAGTTTCAATTATACTGCTCAGAAAAAATAGGGGATATTTTACTTTAAAATGTCCCCTTATTTTTGTGAGCAGTGTAGTTGTTGCAAAAGCACACATCTACCTGAGATACAGTCATCACATTCTTAAAACCTCCATTCTGTAACATTAAGTTGACAGACTTTTCATCTTCACAGTGAGAGAAACCATGTGAGCCTAATTTGGCTAAGACTAGTGTTATTTATAAAGTCAGCTACTTGGCTACTTAAATGCTTTTATTCCCGTAAAGCTTTGTTCAATCCTTCAAACACGGTTACAGACGCCATAGCGGTCATATGAATCAGACAGTGTATTGTGTTTGGCTATTGATGGACTTACTGCATGAGTGATCCAGTTCCAGGATAGGGCCTTCCTGTCCTGGGATAGGCGATCCACACATGCTCCATGTCAAACCATCTACAATCACTCCAAAATTGGACTCTGATCTTAAATCAGCCAGTTTTGCAGGCAGCCGCCATGCTACAGAAAGATTTTGTGCACAACCCTGTTTTAAGCAAAATGAATTATTTTTCTGTCTTTATTTCATACTCTTCTGTTTTTCTCCACATTTATTGGGCTGCTTCTTCCTCCTGGACTAATGCATTGACTGCTGAATTGTTTTTCTGTCAGTAGTTACTCCCGGCAAGATGCCAGAAGTGCAGTTCTGTCTACAAGTATGGAGAACTACTTATAACGAGGAGCTCCGCGAACCACAGTGTCTGTGTCGCTACTCTGGTCTTTACCACACAATACAACATAAGCTGATTCCTGCTTAATGTATTTAAAAGAATATATTTTTCCCCCTTTTTTAAAAACAAATATTAGTAAAGTCATTACATAAAACTTGTTATAAAGTGTAAAAGTAGCTGCTGTTTTGTAACTTAAAAACCTGCCTCTTTAGGGTAACCATTAACTAACCTCCACTGGTACAACCATTCACTTGCCGAATCACAGGCCAGGCTTTGTGTCCCCCATGTGACATCAACTGTAATGATTTTGAATAAAACCATCAGTTTTTTTGCACATTTATTACTAGTAGTGTGTGGTCATGGAAATTATTTACCATAGTTGGAAAGGTGGTTTTAAAATACAGTATAAAGTTGTAAAATGTTAAGAGAAGGATACATCAAGGCTTCAGAGACTTTTACTATTCCGTATGGTTCTGAGCATTATTAAGTAGTGAAAGGTGTCTGGCACCACTAACACATTGCCTAAATTGAGCCGCATCCCACACTGGATGACTGTGCCAGAAGGATATTGATCAGGAAAGCTGCTAATAGGCCAGTTGCAACTTTGAATCACTCACGCGACTTTGTATGCGATTTTGAGATTGGTTGGACTGTGCATGTGACAAGAATTTCACAAGCTTTACACAAAGCTGGCCTATATGCTAGGGGTGCTTCTGGTGCCTAAAGCTTTTATGATTAGATTGAACTACTCAAATTAAAATGGAAGCGCTGGTGAAAACTTCAAGACAGCTGAAGATGAGAATAATGACCCTAAACACATATGGCCTACTACATTTTATTAAAACGATCATCCTGCTTTTCTCAGTCCAATGATGCACCCTCCTTCTGTAAGTCTGTAAACTGGGAAAAATGTCTTCTCGTGCATCATAGAGGCATGTCTAGAAGTCAACAAACTCTCACCAAGGGGTAGGCTACCCAAACTTAGCCTTTGAGAGCCTTTATATATACAGCAGAGGAAACAGGTTGTCATTTTGTGGCAGGGCACAGTCTCTGATCACACCACACCTGTAATCATTTACATATCTGCATTTATGTTTTGCAGCAAACCAACATTTATACCTGGGTGTTATATTTTTTGTCAATATGTGTACAAGACTTTGCACTGGCAAATAAGCTGTCTATGATGAGCAAACTTGCTAGACACATTATACACTCAAGCTCTTCATGTCAGTTCTGAATTATTTCTAACCTTTATTTTGTTCCATGCCTTATATCTGGCACCCCAAAAAGGATGTGCTAATGTTATTGTAAAGGAACCTTTTCCCATATGTGCTAAAGTTTTTTGGTTTTTTTTTAATACTTGTTTTGAGACATACCAAGTTTTGCTGTACAGAAATTCTGGAATATTGTTCAGGTATTTCATGTATGCATGTGTGTACTAGAGTGAATGCTACAACATAAATAAACAATTACTTAATAAATTATTTATATATATATATATATATATATATATATATATTATATTAATAATCAACAAATACAATGTGGGTCTCTCAACGGCAGGTGAAAGTGGAGCGTTATGAGATAAAACGCATTTTGGAAATCTTTCTGCTGTTTCTATGATTAACATTTTAAAAGCTAGTTAGTGGTTCACCTAGTGGGTTAGGGTCCAAAGGATAATTCCATATGATTTCACTTGTGGTAATGTTACTACAAGTCAAAATTCTGTCAAAGAACAGACTTTTTTTTTTTATCCATGGTTGCATTAAAACCTCCACATTTAGGTCAGAAATGGTCTCCTGGTTATGGTTTTCATATGTAAAGTCTGTGAAGCATCATTTCAAGAGAGAAGTGACATTTTATAATATTAAGAATTCCATTGCTTCTTCAGCAATGATTGATTTCCATGTTAAGTTCATGTAGACATGTAGCAGTGTCAAAATTGCTTTTAATTGCTTATTTATTTATGGCCGCCAAGTATTTTCCTACAACTTAGAAAAATTGATGAGTTTTAAATGGTTTCATCATCAGCACTAAGGATTAAGGTCACTTTGGCATCATTTGAATAGGTAGTCATATTTCACAAATCCTTATGGAATAGAGGTGCATGGATGTGGATAATGATGATAGAACAGTTGTATCAGTATTCTCACTGAGACAGTACAAGCACTAGACGTATTTATGGCAAAGTAAGTACTGTTTCATTATTGTTTTATGTGTATCTGATTCAGGAGCCAGCAAAGGAAATTGAGCTGGACGGTTTCCAAGCCAATGTCTTCTGCAGACCAGCAGTGCTTTTGGCCATGTGTTCAGTATTAAAGAGACGTTTGTCTCAGTACAAGTATGTTTTTCTTTGTGTCCGCTTAGTTCTACTAGTACACAGACCAAACAGGTCAGTGAGTGGCAAAAGAATGTGACCCTCTAATATTGGCAGATAATTTGAAGGTCAAATTCAAGAGTCAACCTTTCATTGGGATGACAATCAGGTGTAAGTGGCCACCTTAACATTTAAATGAAGGAAATTTAAGACCATTGTTATCTTCTCCCTTTATCTATTGACCAACAAAGATCATTCCAAGGTAATACTCTGGGAATACAGCAACTAAAGTTATTTCCCCTTGACTAATGTTAATGTTCACAAGCACATCATCAGGGGTCAATCATAATACGGATGACAATTTTTAAAGGAGAAAGTTACTAATGTCTAAATGCTAAGGATCGTGTGGTCCAGCCAGCATTGGAGAAAAGCTTTTGTGGGTGGATGAGACCAAAAAATAACTTTTGTTTTAAATGAAAAGTTCCATGTCTGGGAAAACACTGAATTTGAAGTATAAGGACATTATCCCAACTGTGAAACATGGTGGTGGTGGTATCATTAGTACAGAGGAATGGGGTAAAATTCCTCCCAACCTTTGTACAGGTCTAATCAGCAGTTACTGGAAAGGATTGGTTGTCATTATTAATGCACAAGGGGGTCAAAGCAGGTACTGAAAACAAATGTTCTCATATATTTAGCACTCACAGGTATGTAATGTTGGATGTTTTTTCAAGAAATAAATGTTCAAGTATAATATTTTTTGCTGTATTTGTTTAATTAAGTTCTCTTTATCTTTTTAGGTATTCCAATGATTCATATTATAAATATTTTTAGGGTTTAGCTCATATTTATGAAGAATTATAGACAATTCTAAAGGATTCACAACATTTATGTAATTATGTCCTATAAAACACCCTTGGAAAAAAAACATACACACCCCTGATTTTGAAAGGAAATGAGAATAAAATAAATCCATGTGAAACGAGTAAAGACAGGATACAAGCTGCATTGTGAAAGCAATTGAATACTTGAACTCCTTAAGTAAAGATGTTTCTTAGTGATCGTAATGTTGATATGAACATGCTAAATATCTACAGTGATTGCAGCCAGGTACTTATAAATCATTTGCTTCACTATCTGGCAAGCCCTCAGCATATTTTAATCTGACAGACTATTAGGGCTTGATGTCCATTCTGGTATGTGAGCAACTGATCTTCTCCAAGTTTTTGGCTCAAATAATGTGTCAAAGAAAAATCTGAAGCTGTTGAATAGATTAAGAAAAATCTACCAATTGTGACCCTCAACACAACAGGGCTAATTCAACTAGAGTCAGCTATGCTTGGCTTGACTTGTTTTACTGATTAATTACAGATCAGTTTCAGGACAAAATTTCACTAATGCATGAAAGACTTTAATAGTAAGGAGAATATAGAGTGCCTTTCATTACTGTTTTTAATTGTGATATTTTCCACATACACTATATATTGCCAAAGGTTTGTGTACACTTAAGTTATTTCTGTTATTTCAGCCACACAGGCTCACAACACAGTTATGAATCACAGAGCCCACTGATTCTCAACATGACACATGTGCAGCATAGATTTCCACCCCCAGCAAATAGGTTCTTAACATTCTTAACATTCTTAACATCTTAACATTCTGCCCTACTCAGTAGTAAACAAAGTAGTGTTTTTCAGCTAAGAAACTAATACTAATTCTTGTGTTTCGGCTGCAATTTTTAGGGTTACCTTTAAATTAATATTGTGCTTATATAGTGCCTTTTCCTATAACTCTGCTGTCAAATTTAATCAAGGAGATGGTTCCTTTATTTATTACAATGTATACACTGTTGTAACCTTTATGAACACTGAAACTGACATTTCTCTTATCTAATTAACACTTAAATGAAACACCTGTTCGAGGAGATTTCTTATCTTAGAAAAATACTTCTACTTCAGTATTACTTACATGGAAGTATTGAAAAAATGGCATCTACAAATAGTAAGAGTAGACCCATAGCGAATGGAATGTATCACAAATGTTTTGTATGTAGCAATATTTTGGAAGGCTTTCTTGGCAGGTCTTGAAAACAAATGTTTTAGTTTTCTTAAAACCAACATGTCTAGAGCTGTACAAATCTATATTACAAGCCAACACAGTCTTAGTAAATTACCTCTTGGCTGAAGTATTGGAATTAAACCCAAAATTTCTAAATTATACTGTTTAACAGAAATAGGCCTTCGATTTCCAAAATGTAGTTTTGCAGAGGTGTCTCTACTGGCGGGCTAGGATGCGGACCCAAATTTGTCAATTTGTATGTTTAAGGTGGTAATAAAGAAGGCGCCTGCAGAAGTCTTTGCACAAGGTTCCTGTTATGTTCTGCCTTTGGTAGTGGATTTATAACAGGAATAGAATATTTTTGTAATATATTTTAATTAAATAATATAATAGTGGATTTATACTGCTCACAAAAATTAGGATTGTGATCTAATTTTTGTGATCAGTGTATTTAAGGCATTAACTATTGTTCAGAGGAATGCAAAACCACCAATGGCACATGTATCACAGTTTAAGAAAAACTGGTATATCTGATCTAATGTTGGCCCAAGCCTTTTGCACAGTTCTGTGGAAAAAAAAAACTCTTTTACACAGTGGCTTAGATCCATGTGTGTATTTGGAAAGACCATGTCCACAGTTAATCAGGAAATGTCAATGGAAAGACCAGAAACATACCATAAACTCTCATTCATAAACCCCCAGCATTCAAACTGATGGAACTGCAAATTGAGTGAAAATGACACATCAGTGTATCCAGACATGTTTCATGACAAACGTTTTAGAAGACCCAGGAATACAGACACAAGCAGAAATGTTAACTATTAAACTATGTGCTCAGAAGATGACGGCCATTATTCATTTTTCAGTGGTAAGGATGATTCTTTGTAGTTGTACATAATTACGTTTTTGGTTTTCTCTGAATATTGTTCCCCAAAACCAAAAACCCTCTCCAACGCAGCAAGCTGATTAATGCAACATGTGTACTGTAGAAATTAATGGAAAAACAATAAATTCTTGGATTTGATCTGATGGAGCTTTTTTTTAACCTCTGCCCTAGCTCATTTTCTGATCACTGCCTTCTCTTGGGATAAAGAGTGTAATGTCTTGAAACTTCTAAATTTCTATTCCTCATATTTCTGTGCCTCATGCCTAAAGGTTCTCTCATCATGAATTGTAAACGTCATACAGTGATACTTCAGTACTCATAAGTTATCCCAGAAGGCTCATCAAGTGCTAAAAGCACAATTTCTAAGCACATTTAATTTAAATTGAATTAACCTGTTCCATACCCCCGGAAGATCTACACTGCATTATATAAGTTAATGGAGTTATCGTACAGTGCATTGGTCCTCACCATTTTACTTTGGTTGGCTGATATCACCAGTGATGGGGGTAACGCGTTACTTAGTACTTACTTACTGTAATTTTACAACTTTTTTAAGTAACGAGTAATCTAACGCGTTACTATTTCCAATCCTGTCATCAGATAAGAAGTTACTTATCCAAATAACGTTAAAAAACATTTGGAGTCGCAGCACGGCACAGTCAAACTTACAGAGCAAAGCGCAAAGCAGAGAGCTTCGATTAATGCAGGAGGTCCCACACCGGCCAAACAACAAAAACTGGACTTCGGTGCAAAACTAGTACGTGCCATTAGTGTTAACAGTTGTCAGGTCAAGAAAGAACGTCTTTATTTTATATTTTATAATGACAATATTTATGTTATGTTAAGTGAATTCAAGAGAAACTGTCTGTATTTTTTTTTAAACATAATTTCTTTTCAGGAAATAGCTTTTAAGTTCATCTTTAAATGTCAGGAGATATATTGCTGAATACTGGTAAAACTGGTTATCATTTTTATGTTGAGGTGCTAGGGGTGTCGGCAGTTGCTGAATGGAACTAAAAAAGTAACTTGTAATCTAACTTAGTTACTTTTAAACTCAAGTAATAAGTAAAGAAACTAAGTTACTTTTTAAAGGAGTAATCAGTAATCAGATTACTCTTTTGCAGTAACTATACCATCACTGGTTATCACTAACCTACTTAATACCTATGGTGACTTATTTGATACTAATATTGCTGTACTGTAGATGTAAAGCACTGCGGACAAGGAGATGTGCACTGAGAGAGAGCTATTGTGGCAGTAACATGTGATCCTATGTTTCGACTGGAATGTGCCGTGTGTCTTGTCTCGTACAAGTTCAAGCCAGTGTGCTTCATGGCACGCAAATTTTTCTCATCAAAATGTGTTGAGAACCAAATTTGATGAGTTCTGAGGTGGTAAAGTCAGCTGAGTGCTGACTGTAATTTTTTTAATCCTAAACATTCTGACAAACCACATTGATTAAATCAAATGTTGAAGACTTAACAAACTTCTGCAGACATCTTGACTACAACTGTATTCTTCTACATCTGGGAAGTGTTTCATAGAGTGCCGCTGTGCTCTAATTGAGTAATAGTCCGTACACGATTTGATAATGTGTTGCCTTTCATGTTTATGTTTATTATTTATGGTATTTCTGGGAAGGGGGTCACCCTGCAGAAATGTTTTTTGTAACTTGTGCAGATGGAGAGGTCTGTGGTTTAGCATTGATTTGTCTTGCATTGATTGTTAGCAGTGATTACAGACGTTTTCTGTACACAGTGACCTTCTTCTCAACTCAGAAGCAAACTTCAACTGTATGTGCGTGTGCGTGTGCGCGTGCATGTGCGTGGGGCCAAGTTTATATACGGTGTCATTATGAGGGGTGTGTGTGTGTGGTTGGTAGGTTGGTTGGTTGAACAGGTCTGTGCAGTGTTTTAAATATCTAATAATGACTCGCTCTGCTCTTTTTATGCCAACAATATACACTCCATTTCAATTCACCTTTTCTCTCCCTTCCAAATCTGTTCTTGCTTGAGGCTGCGCTTGCCAATCTCCTCCTTGTGTCGTTTTAATAGATCAGAGATACAGAGGCTTTAATAACTTGCAGCTACTGTTGAAAAAAATGCTGGTTTTATATTGTGCTATAAATCCCTTGCTTGCTCTATTAAAAGTCTACTAGATGATTGTCTTGATTTAAGCTGAGAAGATAGAAAGTATGTGGAATGCAAAGCATTATACAGTCACAATCACTTTATTGTATATTCATTGTCCATTGTATCAGTTCCACTTACCATATGGGTGCACTATGTAGTTCTACAATTACAGACTGTAGTCCATCTGTTTCTCTACATACTTGTTAGTCCTCATTACCCTATTCTTTAATGGTCAGGACCCCCACAAGACCACCAAAGATCAGGTCCTATTTAAGTGGTGGGTCTTTCTCAGCACTGCAGTGACATTGGCGATGTGTCGATCAGAGACAGCAGTGAAAATAGTCCATCTACCAAAAATGTCTAGCTACCAGCATCCTGTAGACAGCTTTCTGTGTGCACTGATGAAGGACCAGAGAATGACTAACAGACTGTGCAACAACAGATGAGCTGCTGTCTCTGACTTTACAGCTATAAGGTAAAAAAGTTGGGTACATTTGTTTAATAGAGTGCACAATGAGAAAACAGTGTTTTAAACTTCAGCAGCACTGCTATGTCTGATCCAATCATACCAGCACAACACACACTACCACCACCACCACCACATAAATTTTACTGCAGTGCTAAGAATGATCCACCACCCTAACAGTACCTGATCCATGCTGGCCCTGACCATTAGAGAACAGAGTAAAGGGAACAAACAGTATGTAAAAAAACAGATGGATGGAAGTCATAGTTTTGTAGAACTACAAAGTGCAAATTATATGGTAAGTGGAACTGATAAATTAGTTCACAATTAGTTCACTAATAATTATTGTACCTAATAAAGTGAATAGTGTGTATATGTATTTATGGCTGCACAAGTAGGTGCCCATCCAATCCACTGTTTCAGCTATTACTTGAATTGAAAAGTATTTCTAAAGGAATTGCTGAAGGTACTTTACACTTAATTTGAGACAAAAATTGGCTTCTTAGTTAACTTTTCCTTCATCATAACCAGTGTATAGGTGATAGTTGGAAGACACTATGAAGTAATGAGGGTGGAGAGGTACCACTTGATACCACTAAATATGTACCGCCCTGATCTTATACAATATTGCACTCCCAAATATGTAATGACTTTTCACAGCCAATTGGATTATGTGTTATTTTTAGTATTTATTGGTGCCAATTTAGCTGATCTTGCAAACAAGCAACTCAAACAGATTGGAAAGTAAGGTAGATTGACAAAAAACTGCCAGCCTTTAAAGCATTGTGTAAATGACGGGCTTGATATGGTCCCTAAAAAAATCTCTGAAAGTTACATAGCATTTAGTTTTTTGGCAAACCAGAATGAATCTGAAACCAAAATCACAAAAGAGCCATAACTAAATGTCTTAATTGCTTGATACTACACAGTGAAGGCCAGTTTCCATTCAGAATCTTCCATTCCCAGTCTGACCATGGCCAATTTTCAATCTGATGTGTGGGTGTGTGTGTGGGGGGGGGGCGTCTTATTGGTTTGTTTCGTTCATTTACACACATGTTTTGTATTTTACGTTAATTAGGTTTGTTTTATGAGCCGAGCGGACACGTCTGTGTTCGCCGGCTCATTGCGTTAATCCCCGTCTGTGTCGTGTTACGTTTTCCCCGTGTTTTGTGCGCACTGTTATGTTATGTTTCGTTTTTTACAAAGTCCCAAACCCTGTTTGGGACTTCTCCGCTCGTGTTCCCCGGCAGGCCCCTAAGGACCCTCTGGCACGGAGCCACCTCTCGCTCCAAAAGGCGCTGTTGTCCGGTCCGTGTACGCAGCCACGACGGGTCCTCTGGCACGGAGCCACTATGGCGGTATCGCGACCCCCTTCTCCACTGACCATCGGACCCTCCTCATCGCAGCCTGTCCGTGGACCCCTGGGACCCTGCCCCTCCGGACCTCAACGTCGTAGCCCCGCAGCACCCAAGCTGTTCGCGGACCCCTGCTTTTAGTTGGGAGGGCCCCTTGTCCCAACCACGGGACTCTGGACTATGGGTTCGATGCCCCCACCGGTCTCGTGCGTGGACTATTTACACCTATCGCTTGAATGCCTGCTTTATGTATTTTATGTTAAAGAATAAATGTCCTTTCGTTTCCCCCGTATTATGTTGTCTGTCTGTGGATTCTGCATCTGGGGTTCCAGTTAAAACATCTGATGGGGATCCTAGGGATTTAGTGAGACCAGGAATGGTCTCGCGGAATCTCCGGGATGCCCTATCGTAACAGCTTCCATGCAAAAAGCGAAAGCCATATATCAACACTGACTTCTTTGGGCCCCAGCTCATCTGAGGTGGACTGATGCAAGGTGTAAAAGTGTCCTGTCTTCTTACGAGTCCACATTTCATATTGTTGTCAGAAAGCATGGGTGTCGGCCAAAGAGGAAAAGACTGTCCGGATTGTTATCAGAAAAGAATCAGAAGGGAACCATGTAGGATGATGTAACTTTCACGCTGTCCACGATTCACATCTTTCTGACCCCTGCAAATTAAAAAAATCAATGCACCTATTAAATGCAGTAACTGACAAATTAAATGAAACTTAAATTTGCCTTTAGATAATCAAACTCCAATCTACAAATGGTTGCAATAATAATATGAAGAAGAAGAACTGTTTCTTTGTAGTGCATTTTCTGAGCTCAGTGTTGCTTTACAATCAGCAGAACACAGATAGGGTTCTGTCACCTCATAGTGGGACAGTCCTCGGTTCAATCCCAAGACAAGAGATCTGGGTCCTAACTCTGGGGAGTTTGTATGTCCTCCCCGTGTTCGCATGGGTTTACACAGAGTACTCCGGGTGCATGCTTCAGGTTAATTGATTATGGTAAAGTGGCTATAGTGCATGTGAGTGTGTGTGCCCTACAGTGTATTGGCACCCTGACTAGGGTTGTTCCTGTTTAAGAGTGAAAACATCAGACAAGAGCCATACAGAACTGGCAGGCCACAGCAGAGATCAAACACATTTGTCATGAGAGATCAAGCACAATGCTCAGTTCACACCATGTGTGCACATGAAGGCGGTCTGGAGACTAAAGACTGAATAACAAACCAATGCATGAGCTAGAAATGTTTACCTCTCCATGTATTGTACTATACACCATGACCCAGCCCCTAAACAAGAGCAAATCAAGGAGGTTGTTACAAGGAGAAATTTAACACAGTGTTTTTTTTTGAGCATTTCAGGTGTGAAGGCATTAATGTTGTTTAATTCTTAGACCCCTGTGAAAAAATGGAGACTGTAACCCATTCCAGGGTGTATGGGTGAACCTGATTTAATTATGTAACAAGTTAAAAAGTGCTTTCAATGCACAACATGCCATTGATACATATTTATGTCCTTTATTTGTCTGTGTATCTAAATAGAGAAGAGCTGACTGTTTTTATTCCATTGTTAATTTATGCTGTGTGGCTTTTAGTACAGGCTTACATCTGGCCCACCCCATGATTACAGGTAAAAGATTCTGTCATCTGATTACTTTGGTGACGCTAGCTCTCCATCCCAGAGCATCCTCAGTTAAACCAGTGGTTCTTTATTATTGTATCCTATATATGTCATTTTTTACTTTCAACTTTAGATATTTTATGTTTTATATTTGATGGATTTTAATTTAGATTTGCAACCTGTGTTTAGGGGAGTTTCTATGTACTAGACCTTTTAAATTACAGTTGCTGGATAAAGCTGTCTGCTTTTTGCAGACAATCAGACATTGAGGGGCCACTGCCTCCACGTTAGATCATTGGCTTGGATCAGTCAACAGCTGGAACAGGAACACACATCCAATCAATATCTGGAGCTTACAAAATCCATCAGTCTGGCTGATGTTTTGGTTTATATTTTTTTCCCCTTTCATTCCCGCTCTTCCCCTGTCTTTTTCTCATACATCCCTGCACCTGGCTGTTTTTTTTGTTGTTTTCTTATTTGATTTAATACTAATGCAGTAAACATGGTTCCAAGAAGCAACTTTTTTGTACATATACAACTAAACTACACACACACACATATATACAGGGGTTGGACAAGTAAACTGAAAAACCAGTCATTGTAGTGTGGGAGGTTTCATTGCTAAATCCGACCAGCCTGGTGGCCAATCTTCATTAATTGCACATTGCACCAGAAAGAGCAGAGTGTGAAGGTTCACTTGGTAGGTTCACAATTTTGCTTGAAATTTTGCAATGCACACAACATTATAAGTGACATACCAGTTTAAACCAGAGTTTAAAAGAGGACAGGTTGTTGGTGCATGACTTACTGGCGCATTTGTGGCCAAAACAGCAAGTCTTTGTGATGTATCAAGAGCCATGGTATCCAGGGTAATGTCAGCATACCACCAAGAAGGATGAACCACATCCAACAGGATTAACTGTGGATG
>JAVSBV010098328.1:0-22636 GCA_033117975.1 Parotocinclus spilosoma | reverse complement strand
GTTCACTGACAATGCTTTCTGGAAGTATTCCTGAGCCCATTCTGTTATTTCCTTGACAGTGGCATTCCTGTTTGAGGAGCAGTGACGTTTAAGGGCCCGGAGATTACGAGCATCCAGTAGAGTTTTATTGCACAGCGATTGATGATGTAATGCACAGTTGATGATGATAAATTTTAAGTCTTTGCTATTTTACGCTGGGTAACACCATTCTGGTATTGCTATTATCTTTCTGCGCAACAATGGTGGAATTGGTGATCCTCTTACTCTTGGCTTCTGAGCCATTTTTATACCCAATCATGTTGTCAATTGACAATTTTTGATTGTTGACACTGAAATTTTGAAGCAACATATTTTTCCTTTAAAATGTTACATTTACTCATATTAAACTTTTGATCTGTCATCTATGTTCTATTACGAATAAAATATTGACATTTGCCATCTCACATCATTGCATTCAATTTTTATTCACAATTCGTTTAGTGTCCCAACTTTTTTGGAATCTGCTTTGTATATGCTTTATCCATTCTACTGCTTAAAAAAACAGCACTTTGAAAAAAGTAACCCTACTACAGAATTGTTATATTTTGGATTTTTAATTTTAGATGGTCATGAAATTGTTGAGGTTGGAGAGATTGGAACATTGTTGCTAAATACATTGATTCCATTAAAAATATTTTATTATGACTTTATGGTTGTCATGTATTGTGCAGTATGTGTAAATGCTGGACCAATATAATTTATATACAATATTTCCTCTAATAAGACTGGACATAACTCATTGACTAGAAATGACAGAAATTAAGAAAACACCAACTCAAACATAAAAGAACCCTGAGCTTAAAAATAAGATTTTTTAACAAGCGGTTTTTTTTTTAGTTAACAACTGGAGTGTAACACTGGTTCCTTCTCAGTGATTTGTCTTGACATGTTTCAACCATATGGGTGAGGCTAAACTTTAAACTGGTAATTCACAAGCAAATAAGGTTCATTTCCTACAGTGGAAATGGAAGCATAAGTAAAAAAGAGAAAAAAAATATTTGAAAATCATGTAATCTAAAACCCCAGGTCTGATGAAAATGCAACGTTTTTAGTAAAAAGGTTAAAGCAAGGTTTTTTCTAAAAAAAAGATTGTAATTGACAGTTATTGCTCTATCCTGACCATGCCATATGAAAATTGGTTGAATGGGTTGCAGTGCTTACCGTATAATACCTGGGACAATTCATACTAGCCAGTTTAGATACCGCTATATGTGTTACAAGATGTGGAAATTTTCATTAGGACCCAGGTATGCAGGATAAGCGTATCCCACGTCGTATAATAATAATGGGGAAATAATATAGAACGACTGAAAAGGGATGAAGAACGGAGCGTGAGACTCCTAACATAATGAAACCGAAAGGATAAAGGGGCGCGCCAAAGTTGCGTCCCAAATGGGAGCGACCTAGTCACGAGAGGACGCCAAAGCATCAGTCGGGGCAAGCGTGCATAAAGCACGGTTGGGACGTCATTTAAATGGCGAGGCACGGAGGTAGTCCAAACGCCAGGGAGCGAAAGTGAGCTCGAAAGTGCATGCAATACTAAAAACCAAAACCGGGATACGTCTTATAGAGTGCGTCTTTAGCCAGTGGTTACTCTAGTCGGGGCACACCTCGAGCCAGCCACGACTAGAGTCCGACTCAATAGAGCGCAAGCGCGCCAGACAGTGTACTTCTGACGCAAAGACCGGGTTGCTGCTGTAATGAGTGGAAAAGGACGCCGCAGCACCAGAGGGCAAGCGTGAGCTCTAACGCACACGCAACACGAGGGGGCAAAGAAATCACGGAAGTGGCTAAAGCGCAAAAAGGCGAGCATATAAGCTTAGGGCGCGCTTATAGCACGAGTGTGAATAACACACAAAAGGCGCAAAGCGCCAGAACACGAAAATAATCTCAAATACGCGAGGAGCGCGAACGAGAATAAATCACGAGCAACGCCGAAGCGCCAGAGGGCGAGCGTGAGCTCTAAAACAAAGAAGTCAGACCGGGAGTGTCCTATTCAGAACAAACGCCCGGCTGAAGTGAGACTGAAGTGAGGTAGAGACCGACGACCGACGAGCACGAGCTCTGACCGTGCGAGGAGCGCACAGGTACGGAACGGGAAAACCCTTACAGTGCCCCTAACGAACTAAATACCTCGGGGGTTACCCGCCCATACCAGTCCTAATAAGCCCCCGGACTTAAGCTCATACTAAGCCCCGGACTAACTCTAGGGAACGCGGTGGTCAGACACGCGAACCGAACGGCGATGGAACCCCGTTGGAATAATGATGACCTGGCCCCGAACAGCGCCAAAAACCACACCTTTATAGGACGCGAACCAGCTGTTCGGGATCTGGACATAGTTAAGATAGTGGATATAAAGCCGTCCCACCGATGGCTCTGTAATGGCGAACGGCGAGGACGGCCGAACGCACAGGGGGAAGGTAGGAACCCTAACAAAAACAAAAGCTGACAGATGTGTTGCCATCAGTGATGCGGGTGTTTTACCCATAAGTCACCCACTTAAACTGATCTAAATATTGTGAATGAAAGCTATCATAAGTAGACTTTGTTGGCAGAGCTAGCCAGTGATTTCAGTGTGAGGCATTGTTCCCTGCTGCCAGCTTCTGGATTTTAGGTGCATGTGGTTCCTGTTATCACATATCTCAATCAGCACAGTCAGAGTTCATAATCTAGTTCAGTACATTCAACGTTAGATGCTGGTTTTAGTTTGCTTCATCTTTGTGCTTAGAACGATTTTATGTTATGTATGTAAAAGTTCTAAATTAAGTACATTCTGGCAGTAGGGTCTTCAAAATGCACCTGTGTGGATTTTGGGGGTAAGAAATTCTAGGGGTTAATTAGAGGTGACACTTAAATGTTTTAATGTAATGAAATGTAAATTTGAGGGTCATTCCACTGAATGGATGCCATTTACAACCCCACGGTATTACATGCACATATAATTTATACAATTTCTGTAATTGCTTAATTTTATTATTAAGTAATGCATTATGCGCATTGATGTAATTACAAATGTAAGGTATATAAATTTTAACTTTACAAAAAAAACTATCTACAACAGTGATTGTACACTGTATGATTAAAATCCTTTTGAATTTTGTCTTTTGTCTCAAATCTTTCTAAAGTTATTTTATTTCTTACTTGAAATCCATAATATTTTACTTTAAAATACAGTTAGTTAGTTACATTTAGTTATGTCCCCAGGTTTTCACTCAGTCCTGTTATCCTAAACTTCCAGATTCTGCAAATTAAGTTCCATGTTCAGTTCCATCCATTTATCCATCCATCCAGTATCTTCGGCTAAATCCACACGGTGTCAGCCACACGGCAACTCTGAGCGCAAGGGCAGGAACAACCCCCAATCCATCGTAGGGGACACACACAGGGCCACTTTAGAGACATCAGTTAACCTAAAACACGTCTTTGGACTATGGGAGAAAATCAGAGTACTCAGAGTAAATCCACACAGACAAGGGGAGGACATGCAGACTCCACATAGAAAGGACCCAGGCCATTCCACCCTGGGATTGAACCCGGGACCTTCTTGCTGTGAGGCAGTGGTGCTACCCACAAAGCCACCATGCTGCCCTCCATGTTCACTTGTTTTTTTCAGTGTATTTTTGATGATAAAGTGACTACGACTGAACAGGTCAATCTCACCTTACTACCCCGTTCCCGAAATTATTTTTATTTGTCTATTTTAAAAAAAGGCAAGTTATTGAAATGTGCTCAATGTGTTAATGCTATTAGCATGGATGCAAGGAGGCTACATTTTTTTGACTAATTATGTGCTGAATTCTGTCCTATTACTCCTGTAAAGAGGTTTACTAATTTTGATAATGAATAGATAACTGTGTGTTGTTAGATTCAAAATCCTTTCTCCCTTCTCTCTCTCTCACACAAACACTCAGAAATCAGTTAACTATCTTTACTATTCTTCAAGCGTTCTGTGTATTCATACATGCAAAAAGGTGCACCATAAATTACCATTCCAATGCGAACGTATCAGGCTAACTAAGTATGGGCAGAACCTGAAGTATCTAACAGAGCTGCCATCATGCAGATGCAGGGGTCTCGGCAGTACAGCAGTGGTAGAGCATGCAGCGATTAAGTCAGAAGGTCAGGCAGAATCAATTTATTTCCTGCTCTCTAATGCTCACAGAATCCCACTGTGAGGACATGCAGCAGTTGTTTTGGGGATGGATTTTCATTTTCAAGAGGTCAAGTCTAGACCTCTTTCCCTGGTGGTGTATGCCCTGTCTGAGTTGAGAAACTCACCATTGGTGTCAAGCAGAGCCAAGTGGCATAGGAGTAAAAGTACATGACAACAGACCACTTTCTACAAACCCCTCGACCACCCCCCGCCCCCCAAAAAAAAGAAAAGTTGATATGGTCTGGGGAAATGCAACAAGTAAAAAAATGCAGTGTTCATTACATTTACTCAGACTTTTATTACACTGTAGTCATTATGAACCACTTCATTTATGTTGGAGTTTTATGTGTCTGGGTGGCCTAGATTTATGTACTGTTTTATTGTAAATAACCTTTTTAATATACAAAGATGTTGACTTGTTTATAATGGGGATACGTTTCGGTAAACCCATGATAAGATGAATGCATCATAAACTGAGGAGTTTAATTTGTTCCTTAAACATGCTCAAATGATTACATTAAACTTTAGTATATTCAATATCACTAACGCAAAGCTTACTATAGTGTTATATTTCATGTAGTTTATTGAATAATGTATTAAAAGTGAATAAAACCCCCGAAATGGTTAGTCCATTGACACTGCTGCTAGGCTCAGCCAGTGTCAAAATTCAAAATTAAGAATGCAGTCTCTGCTGTGTATTTTTGTGTATTATCATGAAAAAAGTTTGTAAACCATTGTAAACTGAATGTTTGCCGTTCTGAATGGCAACCCAGGCAACAGCGTAAAAAGGTTTATTGCTGGACTTCGGTGTGTGTGTGTGTGTGTTGTATCAGTTGAGAGATGACAGACGAAATTGCACTGTTATCCATGATTTCCACAATCTCCTAGAAAAGATGTGGAGAGGTCTTAGAGCTTAGTATGAACAACGTGCCACTGAAAACATCAACAGCGGTCATCCAGGTGCCCAGGGACTGGCTGTATTAGAACTCCAGGACTGCAAGGCTTTTTTTGGAGGGCGTCGAGCTGACAACAGCAGCCTTTCTGACACGTTGATATGGTCTGATGATTAATTAAGCTTTGGGTTTTAACTTGTTGTTATCTCTGCTGAGACGGGCTATGTGAAGGTGACACTGGAGCAGGAAACCAGTTTCTTGAACGAGCATGCAAGACCTACCCAGGTAAATGGAGAGTTGCCAAACACTCCTCCCTTCATGCATTTCCAAAGATAGGCCTAAGACTTTAATCCGGACCCAGTGATATGCTCATCTCTAATCAATAAGGTAAACAGAGGCTTGGATCGAGGGGATATGTGCTTGAGTCCAATGACTGGCAGGAGAGGAGGCATCCTGCATCCTAAGCAGTGGCTCACCTTTTCGAGGTGACATGCAGGCTCTGTCTCAAATCCCACGCTATGCACTACATTCTTAGATAGTATGATGGCTTTTAGGATTAGAATTAATTCTTCCCTCCAACCTGACAATATTCTCAGTTCCACTGGCTAACAAACAGCCCTAAAGCTGAATAGAGCTATGCCCACACTTGAAATGCTTCTCTTTTAACTCTCTACTGGTGACTGTAGACAAAGAATTTCATTTAATTTCTTAAATTTACTGGACCGCTGCTGGTAATATTCAAATGCCTCTGCCTTATCTGTTGTAATGCAGCCACAGGTAAGGATTTCCTCTGGTCTCTACTCCAGTTCCAGCCAAACTTTAACTGCAGGACCTTGGTAGTGAGATTAGTTTACACAATTTTACAATGTAGTATATCACAATAAATATTGCGATATATGGTTGAATGGATGTTTTAGCCCTATGATTTACAAGAAACACGATTTTTCAAATAAAGAAAATGCAACTCTGTTTTTCTTCTCTTCCATTTTAAGGGACTTTTACGGTAGACAAAACGCACTGGCCAGTCACCGTTGCATATGGTGTTGCCATAGTACCAACCAAAATGGCAGAGTGAAATTTAGGAACAACATAATGCTGTTCCTGATTAAAATTATATATGGGAATTTTGTTAATGCAAAGCAATAGTTCAATCAGTGGGAGTTAATAACTTGTCCATTTTTTTTTTGCTGTGGGAAGAAATTAAACATCTGGCAAAATCATGTCACATCCTAAATGTATAAAAATCTAAATCATTTGCATTTTTGTGTCCCTATTTTAAATATTTTGAGCATTCAGAGATGTCCTATGCATTGTATTTTTTATATTCGGTGTGTAAAGAAATGCAATACTGACAAAGAGTTACTTGACCTTTCAAAAACACCAAATGTGTTAATCTATAATTTTTACATTACACAGTAATATTAGTCATTACCATTATCGTTTTTTAGAATCATTAGATTCTGCAACATGCATTCTTGTTCTGTTGTAGTGTCTGAGTTCTTGCTTTCTCTTATAATCCATGCTAAGTCACATTCTTGGGCTCTTGGAGGAAGGACCTCAGAGGAGATCCAGCTTAATGGTGTGCCCTCAGGTATTCATCCATCTTTGTTAGCACGCTGTGTGTTAGCTCTCCGCAGGCTAGCCTAAGACTGATTACCTATTTTTTCTCCATCCAGTCCAGTGGAACATTTTACATGCTCTAGCACTCTAATCACAATTGTCAGTTTCATTGAAACAAAGACACAGACATTGACTAAGGGCACAACGACAGATGAAACACTGAAAAAAGCGTATATGTACACAGGTATGCTTTACGTTCTTCTAGTATGGTGACCGGACATTACCATAGTCATAATCATTTTAAGCTACTTTAATGCGCCTTACAGCAATAATGTCCTGGGTTCAATCCCAGGGGCAGTCTCTCTGTGTCTGCGTGGGTTTACTAACAGGTCAGTTTTATTGTAACCTTGTGTGTGTAACTGAAAATAACCACTGATACTGATAGCGTCGTTTAATAAAACCGAATAAACAAACAAGCTACTGTAATTATTTTCACAGAAAACTGCATGTAAATGATACATGAATGCTTCAGAGAGAGAAGTGGAGCCTACACTAAACTGCTATACACAGCTAATCATTTTGTACTCTATATTAATTCAATAATTATAAAAATACACTCTTCACTGCTTCACTCTTCATTCACTGCTTCATCCCTGTGTAGAGAAAATCTTACCATCTTAATCTAACAATTAAATTTATGGTATGATAAGCCTTATAAATCAACTGAGTTAGAGCAGAGTCTATTCCAAATGCGAGCTAAGGAGCAATGACCACATGACTGTAAAGTAGTTAATGCTAAAGCAAACATATATTGATGGCTGTTAAACGCTTATCTGTATACTCTTGCAATGTGAAATATTCAACAGAAACGTTTCACTGTCTGATTAACATCTACTTTGGCCACTGTTCTGTTTCACAGAATGTTATAAAGTCAATCCTTTAACTGATATAGAATTTGTTTAAAACGAGATCTAGCTCTGATGACAGGTTTCAAGTTAGAATCCTTATCCTTACTTTCCTTGGGGGGGTTGAATATTTCTGATTCCAGGTGTATTATATATGTATTACACACAGAGCAGTGCCTGACCCCAGTGACCTGTGAATAATGCCTCAATAATATGGATTATTGTTGATTTCCCAATATGGGACCTTTGCTTATAATAAACCTGAATTCACACCTGCACTTCACATTTCTTTTCGCAGCCATTTCCTCCACCTTATTGCAGGCTCAGATAATTTAATTTTAATCTATCTCCTGTGAGCTTGCGGTATGATCAAACGCAAGATTGACAAATGCGGAATATTCCTTCAGAGAAATAGCCGTGATCCCCCATTCTGCAATCCAATTGTGACCAAATAGGAGTACAGTGAGCTCAGCTGTTTTTTTACTAAGCAATATTCACCTGTTTGAGGACTGGGGGCAGGTTGGCTGACTTTAATTCATCATGACATTGTTATGAGCAACACCTTCAAACTCCTTCAGTGATGCAATTTAGGATCTGCCATGATGAAAAAGTAAGATGCATGCATGTGCTGTTTTTTTATTTATGAATCTTGTAGTTGATTATGCGTTTTGAATTTAATTGCAATTGCAAATTCAGGTTTTTAAAGGGTTAGGGTGATTCTATTAATATGTGTACTAGTGTACTAGTAAAATGTAATACAAATAATTTACCCTCAATGATCAATGGCTTTTGTTTAGATTAAAAATACTTTAACTCTTATACTTTTTAAACTTAGTTTGTTTCCATATGGCCACTACAATGCAAAAAAAATCCCCCAAAAAGATGAAAAATATTAAAAAGATTTTTCATCTTTTTTATAGGTTTACTATGTCATACTATTTTTCAGTGAACACTATCATTCGAAAGATCTACTGTATTCCATTACACCAAGTTTAAGCATTTGCTCATGTATAGGCAAATGTATTATTAATTATTAATAACTACTTTAATTAAAATTTTCTTAGCAAGTACAGTGGCCTTGTTGCTAATTAGTATTTAAAGCGATTCCTATGAAAGCTTTCCTGGTTTAGCGCAATGTTGTTTACATTGTTTGTGGAAAAAATGCACTATGATCACAAAATAATTCTATAAAAATATTTAGCTTATATGACAGTTTTTCTTATTAACAGGAATTTCAGACAAGGGAAAAAACAGAGAAACCTCCAGGAAAGCTTTAGGTTATACATATAACCTCTGTTTCTAGAAGGCGAGTAACAAGGTAAAACAAAAATAAAAATTGGACTCCTGTTTGTTATTAGTGTAGCTAAAGACATCCGGTCATGCCTGAATGTCATCCAGCATGGCAAATAACATGCTGGGACATGCATTGTGTACATACACTAATTGTCACATTTGTTACCCCCAATTCACTATCCACCATGGCTGCTATTTACAGTACAACTCTACTGTAATTTGTTCCTCTTCCTCAGGGAATGGTAGTTATTCACATAACCTGATGTTTCCCATTGGGGGATTTACTTAGAATAGCACAGTAACCATGCAACATCTAGTTACACCATGCAAAACCAAAGAAAATGGGGACAAACGCTGCCCTAGCACACTGAACTTGCCACAGTAAGGCCATAATTACAATATATTGGGGTTGGGGTGTTATTATATATATATACTAGTCCTCTTAATTTCCCATCATATCTAGGGGACAATCTGTACGATATTTTGTGCTGTAATGTGGAAATAAGAATAATACCAATACTGTGCTAAAAAGTGTCAGCAATTGTATAAAGTAGAACAAAAATGCTTTTACTGGAATTCCTTGCAACACTCCTTCCTGTCTATGCAATTTCCTCCTTACCTTATCAATTCATGGCTACTGCCTTGTGTTACAGAACGGCCACAACAGCCTCAATTCTACAGAGGACCACAAGACTGGCGCACAAACTCCCACAATGCTTTCCAAGGACTCATCAGACCCATTTTGACAGTGATAAAATCACAGTGGTAAAAGTCCAGTTTACCCTGAGTTGCAAGACACTTCACAAAACTCCACTACAGGCACTACATTACCTATAATGCTCATCATCATTCCAAAAGGTTCAGCAACTAATGGCTTTACTCACAGCCAGTTTCTTACAGTTTTTTGCTTGGATTAATGGACATGAGCAATTAAAGAAATAAAAGTCGTAGGTGTCAATGGATCCCTGCTAAGCGGGTGTCTCCATGCTTTTCAGATTAATCGACAAACTTTTTCTGCACCATGATCTCCTACATTTAAAATGTGCTCTTATAAAGTAATGGTTTCACTGTTTGATGCTGATGACAGCCAGGCATGAAACGGTCCATAAGTCCCTCAGTCATTGTACTGTTTTGAACAAATTCACTGAAAGGTAAATGGCTACCTATAGAAACCACATAGACTCACTTCACTGCCTGCTCCCTTGCATTTGGGAATAAGGCTACACTAATTTGATATCATGGCATGTTGTCGAAGATGCATTAATCTTTCCCAGTCCATCACACACCCTTGAGTGGAGGGATAGAGAGACAGGAAGAGAGAAGGGAGCTGGGCGGCCTACGTGCCTCTCATGCAAAGCATTCAACTGCCAGTGGAAATTTCTAAAACATGCCTCCTCCCTTTCTATTTATCCTCTCTATAACATGTGCTTTGTCCTTCATGCCATTCTGTTTAATGGTCTGGGTTGCTATGCACAATAAATAATACAGCAAAATAAACATCCCCGGATGAGGGCAATGCTCAGTGTAAAGAAAAGTCCTCAAAACTTGCTGACAAAGCCATTGCTGACCACTTACAACAGAAACAGACCAGTAATGGTATCACAAGTCAAAGTTCTAGTTTTCACTTTTCAATAAGTCTTTGCTTTCAAAAGACTGACATAACAGCAGACATACCTGATTACATACCAGACCTCCAGTGGGCAGTATCCAGTGTCCAGTTTAACAAATTATATTTGTTATTAAGGGAGCACAAAAATAAAACTGAGGCAAGTTCTCATTTTCTTGGAAATCAGGTGATTGCCTTTCAACATAAGCAGTCCTTTGGAAATTTGGGCCTCCTGGAGTGAATCCAATAGGGCTATTTGGTACAGGGTTACTCAAAACTCTCAGGACACAGCATGAGTCAAAAGTCACAGGACTCTCTGCATGCTGTGTCATGGACTTTTCACAAAAGGTGTCTTAACCATTTTTTAGGTTTCTTCATTGGTAGCAGTCCTCTTGAATTATATAGTTAGTATATATTACACGTCGTGTATTAAATTAACTTAGTATGTATTCAAATCTGAGCATGTATATAGTTTCATTTAATTCCAGAGTTTAAATCATTCCAGTGAAACAGTTGTTTTTTTATAGAAAAAGTCATGTAAACACTTTTACTTATTCGTTTTTATAACAGTTATCCTCACAATAAAACTTGTGTTAAATAATTATAAAAAAAACATTTGTAAGTACGTGGTTCAGTTTGGGAAAGGCAAGGCTTTTCCAGGGCAGATACAGAGGCAGAAGCAGCAAATAACTACCTAAAACTCATGCACTATTTTGGACACTAAGAAGGCTTTTTGGGAAACACTTGCAAACTACTTCTTAAAGTCGTTTGTACATTGCTGAGATCAATCCTTATCAAGCCCCTGATCAGCTCTGTCGATTAACGGCAAGATTGAGTACAATTTAAATATGAATTCATTACAATTTGGGCATGGAAATCAACAAACAAATGCATAACTTACAACACACTTTAGGCTTTTATCTGGATTTGATCACAGTGTGATGCTGTTAGTCAGATATTTAATGACTGCAAAGTTTTGTGTTGGCTTTAGTTCTGTTGTTGGAAATTAATCTAATAGCTGCTGTTGGAACTGGATGTTTAGTTGTTCTGCAAATAATATTTAAACTTGGTGCTTCTGGCACTGCAAAGTGGTCAGCGAACACTGATTTGTTGCCTCTCAACAAAAAGAAACACCTTACCAGATTAGGGCAGAGAATTTGGCTGGGTCTTAGCAGCAGCAGAAGTAGCTGCTCTGTCTGCTGGTACAGATTGGGATGCAGTTTTCCTTGCTGTTTCTAACTTTTTTAATGAAGCAGCCAGCTTGGCAGGAACTGTTGCTAGAACATTCTAGCAGAGGCCAGAGAGCATTGGAAGAGAGTTTTCTGACAACAGTAATCAATCTGCTTTTGGGGTAAATTAAAGCTGCTTCAGTAGTTTTTAATCTTGTTTCTCCAACAGAACCAACTGATGGGTTGCCAAATACATTGTTATGTGTATCCACCTAGGAGAGTGACTGGGCAGCCCCACATCGTGCCAACTTCATTAGGAGCTCTCATTTACGGCGTGACCTCATGAAGCAGTGGGGCATAACTCCAGCAGAGCGGTCCAGAACAATATGGTGATTTCTAATTTTGAAATTGTGTGTGTGAGGCTTTCTCTAATGAGGGCAATCCCTAGTAAGTGTTTCTTGCTGTAAGTATACATCTGTTGTTTTATAGTTTTTCTTTTGTTTTACTTTGTAAATAACTGGTATAAAGGCTGAGGGCATAGATAGCTGTAAAATGGCTTTATAAGTTGTACTGTAGAACCAAAATTTTGAAAATGCTAGCTGTAGCCATGTGTCAGCACAATAATTCATATAATTATATGTTATACAGAATAGTTAATAACATTTCAGTATAGTTTCTCGAGATTTTGAGAATATAATAAATCCACGACTGTTTCTGTTCCATATCCCTCTATATCCCTCTTTCTAAATGTATCAGTCTTTGTTTTATTGAGGCCATTTGCTAAATTTTTTTAAATTATATTTCGCATTAATGTTCACCCAGCATCACATCCTGACAGAAAAAAACAGACATGTAATGCTTTTTGTGAATTTATTGAAAAAGAAAAACCGAAATATCATGTGGTCATAAGTATTCAGACCCTTTGCTCAGTATTTAGTAGAAGTGCCCTTTTGACTACATGGCTAGTACAGCCATGAGACATCTTGGGAATGATGCAACAAGTTTTTCACACCTTGATTTGGTGATTCTCTGTCATTCTTCCTTGAATTGGATGGTGAACGTTGGTAGAGGAAGGTGAACCTCTGGAAGAGGTTTTTTTCCAGGATATGCCTGTACTTGGCTGCATTCATCTTTCCTTCAATTGCAATCAGTTTTCCTGTCCCTGCAGCTGAAAAACACTCCCATAGCATGATGCTGCCACCACCATGTTTCACTGTTGGGATTGTATAAGGGGGTGATGAGCAGTCCCTGGTTTTCTCCACACAAACCGGCAAATATTAATTATCGCTAAAAATAAAGCTCAATCTTCGTTTAATCAGACCAGCGAATCTTATTTCTCGCAGACTGGAAGTCTTTCATGTGTTTTTTGGCAAACTCTATGCAGGATTACAGCTCAGTTGGGCCACTCTGCCATAAAGCCCTGACAGGTGCAGGGCTGCAGTGATAGTTAACTTTGTGGAACTTTCTCCCATCTCCCTACTGCATATCTGGAGCTCAGCCACAGTGACCTTTGGGTTGCTCTTTACCTCTCTCACCAAGGCTCTTCTCCCACGATTGCTCAGTTTCGCTGGACGGCCAGGTCTAGGAAGAGTTCTAGTCATCCCAAACTTCTTCCATTTAAGGATTATGGAAGCCACAGTGCTGGTTCTTAGGAACCTTGAGTGCTACAGAATTTTTTTGTAACCTTGGCCAGATCTTTGCTTTGCCACAATTCTGTCTCTGAGCTCCTTGCGCAGTTCCTTCGAACTCATGATTCTCATTTGCATTGACATGCACTGTGATCTGTGAGGTCTTATATAGACAGGTGTGTGCCTTTTCTTATCAAGTCTAATCAGTTCAGTAAAACACAGCTGAACTCCAATGAAGGAGTAGAACATAAGAATACGAAGAAATGGATAGCTTGACCATGAATACTGAATACTTCTGACTATGTGATATTTCAGTTTTTCTCTTTTAATAAATTTACATATAAAAAATTTACATGTCTGTTTTTTCTGTCAATATGGGATTTAGTGTACATTAATGGGAAATAAAATGAACTTTTTTATTTTAGCTAATGGCTGCAATGTAACAAAGTGTGAAAAATGTAAAGTAGTCTGAATACTTTCTGTACCCACTGTACCTCCTAAGCAGAATTAAAGGAATACATATACAATACAATAAAGTACTTCTTTGCAATTATTTCTTATTACAGCATTATCACTAGCCCAGGCTATGCAAACTGCATTAAAAACTGTGCCACATATATCTCCCAGCCACTACCTCTGCACAGCAAACAAACTGGAAACGTCTGGAATGGCTGCGACTTTATGGTACTTTGGAGTGCATATGAACTTTTGTTAGAGCTTGCTGACATGCTAAATTTAGAGAAACCTTTTAGAAGCACTGGTGAGGTCTTTTTGTTTCTGACATCTACTCAATTCATATTATACATGATAGGGGATTTTAGAGCATGGCTCAGAAAAATGTAATGTGATATTATCACGGTTATTTTTTAAACAGTTCAGTACTCTGTGATGCAATGCATTAATTTAAAACTTACTACATGAAGGCTGGGAATTTTAATATAATTTTAACACACACTCTAAGAGCTCTTTAGAAGCTGTCTGCTTACTTGTCTTTTCCATTTACTAAACAAAAGTTTAAAGTAAGTCTTTAGTTACTAAGGTGTCTATGGTTTGATAAGATTGGGCGCTTATTTCAGACACATGTAGGGGGTGCATTGAAGTCATCCACCAAAAGTCAAAATACTATATTATGGAGATGATAAGGTGTAGTATACTTCCACTGACTAATTTAAGTATGTGCACAAATACTAATCATCAAAACGGCACTATAATTGGCTGAATTATAAAAAGTTATTAAATGAAGATCGGTTTGGGAGCCAAGAGAGTCTACTCACTAAAAAAATTACTTATTAACTTCTATCTGGCCACACGCAAACAAGCGCACAGACTGGACAAAGACCCAGGTTTATTTTAGCGGAATATGAGGCCTTTAAAGCTAAATATTGTTATATAATTTTAGATATAATGTTAAACATTCTATGTAAATGTCACACGTCGCGGAGGAGGGATCGGACTCAAATGCAGCGTGCAGGAAAAAACAGGCGTTTATTATAAAAAACAGAAGGCAAAAATCAGTGTCCAGAAAAAGTCTAGGGTCAAACACAATCATGCAATAACAAATCCAAAGGGACGAGCAGAGACGGAGTCGAAGAGACGGAAAAAGAGTCGGCAATTGGTAAGTACAGCGATGATAATATCCAGAGAGGTAACGCGGAGCAACGAGGAATAAACCAAGAAAGTTAGCAGTGAGAGAGTGGAGAGATGACGCTTATAAGACAGGAGCTGATTGGAAACCGGTGTGTGTGATTAGTAGGTAGGAGAGTGTGAGCGTGAGGTAGGCCGGGTGTGGTCGCATGAGCAGTTCGTGGGTGTGACAGTGCCCCCCCCAAGGATCCATCACGGGCGAAGGAGGCTGAGTCCTGACTGATCTGTGCGCTGCGCCGGACTTGCGAGGGCGGTCCGGATGGAAGGTATAAAAGTCCTGGACAAGGAGTGGGTCCAGAATATCCTTGGCCTCCACCAAGCAGCGTTCCTTGGGGCCGTACCCCTCCCAGTCCAGCAGATACTGGAGCCGTGCGTCACGCCTCGGAGAGTCAAGGAGCTGATGGACCGTGTAGGCGGGGGCACCATCAACCAGCATGGGTGGCGGTTCACTGGTGGGAGACTCTGCCAGCGGACCAGGGACCCAGGGCCTGAGAAGAGAGATATTAAAAACAGGGTGAGTGCGCATATGGGAAGCCGGTGCTAAGCGGTTTCATTATTTTAAAGGGTCCAATATACCTAGGTCGAAACTTAGTACTCCCCTGTAAGTGCACAGGGGAGCCACACTCTGTCGCCAGGTTTGAAGGTCTGTTCTGGGCTCTGCCGTGGATCTGCCTGTCTCTGGTAGCGCTGGATGGCTTGTGTGATATGGCGATGAACCTGACTCCACACGGTCTCACTTCTTTTAAACCAGGTGTCCACAGCCGGTGCATCTGAGGGTGACGGATCCCATGGGACAAATGGGGGTTGATAGCCAAGGACACACTGGAAGGGAGTGAGGCCCGTAAAGGAGTGGCAAAGGGAGTTCTGGGCGATCCCTGCCCAGGGGAGGAAGCGGGACCAGTCGGAAGGATTATCCATACAATACCCAGGCAGGAACTTACCCAGCTCCTGGTTGACCCTCTCGCACTGCCCATTGAACTAGGGATGGTACCCCGAGGTCAGACTGACCGCTATCCCCAACTTCTCCAAAAAGGCAGCCCAGACTGCGGAGGTAAATTGTGAAACCCGGTCCAAGTAAATGACCTCTGGGATCCCGAATAGGGTAAATACCTGGTTGAAAATTGTTTCCGCTGTCTCAAAAGCTGTGGGAAGCTTGGGGAAGGGGATGGTCTGACTGCCCTGGAAAATCGGCCCACGATGGTCAGGATGGTGGTATACCCCTGGGATGGGGCAGATCCGTAACCAAGTCCAGAGCAATGTGAGACCAGGGGTGCTGAGGGATGAGCAGAGGGACTATACGGCCAGTCGGAAGGGTACGTGGGGATTTGCACTAAGCACATGTGGGGCAGGAAGAGATGAAGGAGTGAACGTCCTTTTTCATAGCCTTCCACCAGTACCGAGAGGCCAGAAGTTGAAGTGTGCGTGACTCTCCTGGGTTTCCAGCACAAGGAGAGACATGCGCCCAGGTGATGATAAAACTCCTGTGGGACGTACTTCTTGCCCTGCGGGCAGCCAGGAGGAGGACGTGAGCGAGAATGTGCAATATCAAGTTCCTGCTCCAAGTCCCATTGAATGGCCCCAAAGAAGCAAGTGGCCGGAAGGACCGGTTCAGGGTTTTACGGAGTCTCTGACGAGGGCTCCAAAGAGCGCGAGAGGGCATCCGCCTTGGAGTTCTTGGATGCTGGGCGGTACGAGATGGCAAGGTTAAACTGTATCAAAAACAGGGCCCAACGTGCTTGGCGAGGGTTCAGGCGTTTGGCTGACTTGAGGTACTCTAGATTTTTATGGTCCGTGAGAATGCTCACCTGGTGTTGAGCTCCCTCCAGCCAGTGTCGCCATTCCTCCAAAGCCAGTTTGATCGCCAGAAGCACCCTGTCCCCTACATCGTAATTCCACTCCGCCGGGGTCAGTTTTCGAGAGAAGTACGCCACTAGGTGTAATCTGGGAGGCTCACCGAGGCGCTGAGAGAGAACAGCACCGACTCCAATTGAGGAGGCATCCACCTCTACTATAAAGAGTTTGCTGGGGTCAGGATGTCCCAGGACCGGTGCTTCAGAGAATGCTCTCTTGAGGGCTTCAAATGCGGTCTGGGCTTCTGGGGACCAGGGCAAGGCCCTTGGCTTACCACGGAGAAGAGCCGATAAGGGTACGACAATCCTGCTAAAGTTCCTAATAAAGCGCCTATAGAAGTTAGCAAACCATAGGAAGCACTGCAGGTCCTTGAGCGAGTAAGGCCCCCGAAGAACCGCTTTCACCTTGACCTCATCCATGGCCACACCTCGGGGGGAGGTGATATAACCCAGATAGTTGGCGCTCACTGAGTATGGCAATAATATCGGCCGGGCCGGGCTGGAAAGCAGGATCCGCTTAAGCCGCCGCTAAGTCCATGTTCAGGCTAAGCTTACTGTCACGCGTTGCGGAGGAGGGATCGGGCTCAAATGCAACGTGCAGGAAAAACAGCCGTTTATTATAAATAACGGCAGGCAAAAAATCAGTATCCAGAAACAGCCCAGGGTCTAAAACAATCGGGCAGTAACAATACCAAAGGGACGAGCAGAGACGGAGTCGAAGAGACAGAAAAAGGGTCGACAAACGGTAAGTACAGCGATGATAATATCCAGAAAGGTAACGCGGTAACCGGTGTGTGTGATTAGTAGATAGGAGAGTGTGAGCGTGAGATAGGCCGGGTGTAGTAGTCCGGGTGTGAGATAGGCCGGGTGTAGTAGTCGCATGAGCAGTCCGTGGATCTGACAAAAGTAAAGGGCATGAATAATAATGCAGGCCAATTTTTTCTGTTTTTTATTTGTTAAAAAAGTTCCAATAAAAAAAAATCCAATACATTTCATTCCACTTCAAAATTGTGTCCCACTTGTTGTTGATTCTTCACAAAAAAATCAAATTTGATATCTTTATGTTTGAAGCCTGAAATGTGGCAAACGAATAAAAAGTTCAAGGCGGATGAATACTTTCGCAAGCCACTGTAGATACCTCAAAGCCCACCGCTTCTGGGTATGTTGAATACGAGACTTTTTTAAACCAAAACAAAAAGTTTGTCACATTTGTGAAATGTAAATATGTATGGTAGTGCAATAAAATGTTTGCTAAAGGTTTTAGTTCAGTGATGACATGATATCTGTGTCATCTGAGGGGCCCGAGATCAAGGACATTCAGGTTAAGCATGTGCGCAATAAATTGCCCCATGCCAACATTTTTATTACAGACCTAAAATTCAGGAATGGATGTTTATTACCAATGAATACATTTAAAGGAGAAAGCATGACCATGGGTTCATATTACATGCATTACTGCAATAATTAAAATAAAAGCCAGTGTAAGACAAACTTTTTTTCTGATTCTTGGTTGTAGAATATGAACTCACATATATAAAAATTTAACAAAATTGTGGGGCATCCTGACCATTAAAAAACAGTAATAAAGGGGACTAACAAAAGTATGTAGAGAAACAGATGGACTACAGTCTAATTGCAGAACAAAGTGCAGTGACAACTAAAACTTAATAAATAATGAACACTATATAAACTGAAAAATATAGAATATGTTTAGAAAATCTTGTACACTACTGTAATCACCTCGTGCAAGAATGACTTAATCCAGTTAATCATTTGATTGTGTGCTGTTGATATCTAAATGTGTATTCTATGAAGATGTATACCCATGTATGCAGTATAAAATGTTCAACAGAGACCACAAATCAAATATTTCTTACAAAATTACCCACTGTGACTTGATGTGGTTCATTAAGTAAAAAAGGTACCATACAATAGACGTTTGGTTGACAGCAGGAAATTTTAGTTAACTGTTTCAGCATCTGTTTCAAAGTGGAAATGGATTAATGAGCTGTGCGTGGTCTAATACGAAACAGCACAAATGTCCAAATTCGTAAACGATTAGAGAGAGTTTACATGTATAGTCTTAAAACACATAGACTCAGAAACGCATGATAAAAAAGACTGATAATAGTGACTGCAAGAGCTTTAAAGAATTTATTTTGAAATATCCTCTTATCTTTGTGAGCAGTACAGATGCATTCATTACCTCTTCTGTTTTCAACCAATACCTCAATTAGATTTGTAAAGCAATGTCTTGCTTGCTTCAGATTGGATTGAAAATATTTTACTTTTCCTGTTATTTAATAAAGAAACAAATATTAATGTTACCTTAAATTTGTACACACTGTAATTCCATTTTTTATGTTCTTCCTGTTTTAATGCTTGTAATACCTTTAATTAGTTTTTATTGTCCCACCACATAAAGCACTTGAGGCGCACTCAATCAGCCTCCACTGAGTTCCTGAGTAGCTCGTTAATGAGTTCTGGAGTGTTTTCAAAAAGTGCCTCATGGCATGTACCTGCATGTGCACACTAAGCCTCCTACGTCCACTTGGACACGGGGTACAGAATGAGCATTTGCAGTACTGCCAGTACAGAAAAAAACTGAAAACAAACTGAAATGCTTGATTTACTAGAGTACAAGACAAATATAAGATAAATATACTGTACATGTTACAGTATGGGCTCTTGCACACAGTAGCTCAAGTAGTTGAATTAAATAACACAAATATAGTCAAGAAAGCACCTGCAACATAAATCTGTTTGATCATAATCTATTTGCCATCTCCTTTGTAATATCCACATTCAATAAACCTTAACATACTCAGTGTAAACACATTTTGATATTTATATTTTAGCGCACTTCCGCGTTCCCGAGAGATAGTGTTAAAGTTCCGGGGGCATCTTAGTGCCAAAGGACTGGTATGGGTGGGTAACCCCCGAGGTAAATTAGTTTTTAAGGGTTACTTTGAGGGTTTTCCCGTTCCATACTCGTGGACTCGCACGCTTTGAGCTAGCGCTCTTCCGTCGTCGGTACCTACCTAGCCTCACTCTAGCCGGGAGTTCGTCCTGAATAGGACGCGACCCGGTCTGGCTTCTTCGCTTTCGAGCTCACGCTCACCATCTGGTGCTTCGGCGCCTCTCGCGATCTATTCGTGTTCGCGCTCCTTGCGCACCCGAGTCAATTCTCATGTTGTGGTGCGTCGGCGCTTTTTGTGTGTTATTCACACTTGAGCTACAAGCGTGCCCCAAGCTTATATGCTCACCTTTTTGCGCTTCGGCCACTTCCGCTATTTCTTCGCCCCTCACGCAACGTGCGCGTTTGAGCTCATGCTCGCCCTCTGGCGCTTCGACATCCTCTGTACTCTTTAGAGCAGCCACCCGGTAGTGTGTTAGAAGTTTACGCATCCCGGCATGGTGTCCCGGCGCTTTTGCGCTCTATTGAGTCTGACTCTAGTCGGCTGCTGACTCGAGATATGCCCCGGCTAGAGTAGCTACCCGGCAACACGCACTCTATAAGACATGTTCCGGTATGGCTTTCCTTTAATTGCATGCACATTCGAGCTCACACTTGCTCCCTGGCGTTTGGGCTACCTCCGTTCCTTGCCATTTAAGAAACGTCCCAAAACCGTGCTTTCTGCACGCCTGCCCCGCTTTGGCACCCTCTCGCGACCAGTTCGCGCGTTTCTCCCACTCGGGAAGCAACCTCGGCGCGCCCCTTTATCCTTTTTTTGTGTTAGGAGCCTTACGCTCCGCTCTTCATCCCTTTTCAGTTGTTCTATATTATTTCCCCATTCTTATTATATTTTTATTACACGTCGTGGGATATGCTTATCCCGCATACCTGGGTCTCAATAAAAAACGGCACGTCTCGTAACATACAGCAGCTCAATTATGATACCTTCTACAATTTGTACCAGCTGATAATTGTGGTTAAAAAAAAAAAACACCCAAACAGACCCAGAAATAAAGGGGTGGAGGACTGATGCTTTGTGATGCACTCTTGACCTCAGTTGAGGAAAGCAAGGAAAGGGAGAACAGCCATTTTATTTATTTTGCACGTAACATATTTAGTTGTTTTGCGTTATAAGTGAGCTTAAAAGATAATTACACTAATACAAAGGTGTAAGTGTTGAAAGAACTTCCAAAATGTGAACTGAAAATGTAATACTGCGGATGTAGCGACGATTGCTTGATTCAACCGTGTGTCGGTAAGTTAATTTGTTTATTCTTATGTTATTGAACCGTTAACCGCCTGATTCAATAGCATTATTTTGGTCGAGCTTATACCTAAATACTTGATTCAAATATGTGCTATTTGTTTTCATTTGATTAGTGCTACTACATTACCAAGTTAAATTGGATGTTGAAATAAGGTCAAGTTTGTTGGATACGAAAACTCCTGGAGAATTTACAGATCTAAATGGATGGCGAGCCAACCCAGTTGAACTTTGAAGTGGACTGAATCTTGTCCACTGAAGAAGCTGGATGCCCTATCTGCTTTGTGGTACAATTGTACCAGTCACACCACTGGTCATTTCTTTTGGATACCATGACACAGACCGATTTGACTTGACTGACTCGATACTGGATTGTAAACATAAACAAAGATTTTGAAAGAAACTTTCACCACCTCAGCCAAAAGGACAATTTAATTTGTTATTCAAAGGGCCCATTTTATTTTTTTCGTAGGTGTAAATGTGTGTATGTCCTGTTTATTCATACAGTTGTGCTACTAAAGTTACAAGTAACATCACCCTGGTGTGTGTCTGCTTATTGCCTTGAACTTCGCTCCTCACTAACCTAGACGAGAGGTGTAATTACCCAAGAGAGGGTTAGTTATTGCCTGTGTGGAGTGTAGCATGCACTCTGTTTTTCTCAAACTTGACCAAAACTTACCCTACTTTTATCCTGGCTGCTCTAAATTAGATTGAGGGAATACAGATTAGTAAGTAAGTAATGAATCGTGTTCTTTCCAGGCTGTGTTCCTTCTCTGTGTATAATGTTTCTGGTTTATGGTAAGGAGGACTGTGGGGGTCTGGTCAGTCAGGTAAAGTACTGGACTGTGGATCAAACGGTCCAGAATTCAAATCCCACCTCTGCCAAGCTGCCGTTGGGTCCTAGAGGAAGGCACTTAACCTGCACTTGCTTGGATTGTAAGACTGTATCAGCTGTCACTCTGGATAAGGACATCTGCGAAATCACTAAATGTAAATGTGAAATGGTAACGTGCCAGAATCACAGTGTTCATTACTGGGAAGAACATGCTATATTATATGTAAATTAGGAATTTAAATCTTAATGAAGTATATTATGATAAAGTATAACACAACAGGTTTCTCTTTGCAGGTTACATTGCATGAACAAATGCTGAGACAGCTTTTACAGATTTATTCATATACACACTTTCAGTTATCGCAAATATTCTGTAGTGGTTAACAGTCATCTTCTGCACCACAGAATATTAATTTAATAGTTTAAAAAAATATTTTTTTATGACCAAATACATGCCATAAATTACTTCTGGATAAGAATTGTTATGGTACGACTGAATTTGTAACACATGAAGATCTTAAGGCTGAACTTAAAAAACACTGAAAACCACTGAGTGCAATCCTACAACTGGGCAAAAAACCTACACAATAGAAAAAATATATTTAGATATTTTCTTGTTCATGCCGTTGTTTAAAAGACTGTGTTTTTATTTGAATGGAAATGACTTTCCAAAAGTGCTGATGCAATCTTTAAAGTAAATATGAACATAAGGATAAAGGGGGGGGGGGTGTTCAGTGCAGTGACCAATGAAGTATGAGTTTCACCTTATGCGTTGTCAAGGGGATCTTGCAAGGAGTCAAAAAAGTCAAGAAAGGCCCTCCATATTTTGAAGAAAGAT